>JAGDQP010013595.1:5722-47379 GCA_022664845.1 Lepisma saccharinum
TATATATATATACTTAGATATCGTACCGATCTCAACAGGTATATTTTTCTTCGAAATCTACCTAAAAGTACTCTTTTCGTACACTTCTATCAATATTCAAGCCCATATCTCGGTACCTTGCAATTAACATGGACAGTTAATTTTTGCGCATTATTTCTTTATTGAACGTTGATTTTTCTAGAAAAAAAATCAGGGTAGGTTTCTCATTAAGGGTGTAGTTGTAAGTCGACAAACGCGATTTGACAATTTGCCTAGATATTACTTAACTTATGATAATGTGTTGCCGAATTCATTTGTATCTATATAAAAATGTCACATGTTGTTATTACCTGAAATAAATTTGTTTCCTTTCGATCTTAATCACCATTAATATTAAGGCAATCGTTTTTAAACTCACTCTAAGAATGTTGTACGCAATGGCAATTAACATGAATACTGTCATTGTTTTTATATTAGTTTATTAGTTTCTTCATATTGTCGCTCTGAAACGTTTCAGAAAAAATATTCATGTGATCGTTAGACTTAATTTAAGCAATTTAAGTTTTAAAAAATCTAGAAATTTGAAGTATTAAAAAATCACGTCAAACACTGATTAAGTGCTTTTCAAAATGACTACTATCAGAATTACAACCTGTATATTTTTTCACTAGACTGAATTATAAATTATTTATGATTACCGAAGTTTGCATTCAAACGTGGAAAATCGCAGGATAAATTTACGGTTAATGAACCTGTTTAATTTACTTCTCGCATAAGAAAAACGTAATACTCTCTTATCATTTTTTTATTATTCTGAAGTTTAGAATTAATAAAACAATTATTAAATGTTCATAATTGCAAAGATAAGAAAATTAAGTTGTACTTACAATAAATGTGTTCATGGTTGTTGTTTTGCAAGAGCCTTTGTTGGAACTGTGTTTTCATGAATGAATTTTAAGCTTTTATTCAATGCTAAACGGAAAGAAAGTTAGAATTAATACCTGAAGGAAACAAGTACTTATTTTCTCTGTAATAAATTCTTCATTCTGAAGAATGTTCACATCCTTGCAATGATCAGCACAGTCTTTTTCCGTCTATAGTATATTATGCTCCATATTTTTAAATGAAAGTACATCACAGGCACTCACTAACATATGTTTTATTCGTTGTTTCGAAATGGCAAGGAGACAAGTGTTTAAAGAAAAATATTGTACTGAAATCTTTGTTAATCGATTAATTTTTTTTAAACAATTGAATTGAAGACAATATCTTGTGTAATTTCCTGAAAATTAATATAGAAAGTAAGCAAAACATTCTACAACGTATAGTCTATTCAAGCAAAACTTATCAGCTGTACAATATGGTAACGTACTAAAGTATTTAGTATCAATTTATATTCTTTTTAAATAAGTATAATAAATTTTAGCCCATGTTGGAAGTAACTTTGTACTAACATACTGAAACAGAAACTAAATCTAGAAAATGTAATATATTGGTATTTTACTTCTATTATTATTATGCCAGTGTTACTGAATATCCTCTCCTTATTGTGCTAATGAAATTCAGATACGTAGTTTATGAGTACGTCAAATAATTAAACAATCCACTTTCAATAACAAATATGTATGTCATCATATTAAAATGGGAACAATATCATTTAATTCATTGGACAACCGTCTATATTCTAAGCTTGTTTCTTGACATCCGTTGAAAGGCACTTTTCCTGAAGTGAATAATGGGAATCTGGAGGCCAAAGCCTCTCTTAAAACAGTGCCATTGTTCAAATCCTGGATTTTTTTAAAATTATTGCCTGTAGGATTACTCGCCACATTTATGTCCACTCTAAGTCCACAACAGTACCTTTGAAACCAAGAGCAGACCGTTCTGATTAGGTTTGTTTAACTAGGTGAACGGTGGGATATGGAAGGCCCTGGCGGCAACTTTTCCTTTCTTCCAAGCAAATTTCATTTTGAATGAAGGAAAGATGTCTAAGTTGGATTACAGCCAATATCCTCATGCATCTACTGAGCAATGTTCTCGAGGAAGGAGTAAATTTACGTTATTATTTAACGTATCCAAGATAGAACAAACATTCTTCAACACATAAGATGGGTCTTTTGAAAAAGGTTTTAAAATACATAAATTATTAGCAGAGTAACGTTAAAATCACTCACTTACAAGGATAACAATTTAAATCAATGATTTATTAGCCTGTATGGGCGTCGGAAGCTCCCTTCTTGTGGATCACTTATAATTGCAATATACTGTATATTATGAATTTAGATCAACTCTTTCTTTCTTTCTTTTTCTCCCTCTCTCTCTGTAATATACAGACAGGGTGTCCCATACGCAAAACCGTCCGAAGATGATTTGTCACACCAAAAGAAAAGTAAGAGTAATATGATTTTAAGGTTGCTTGTTCCCAAAAATTAAAATGTAAAAATATTTGTCACCCACGTCTCTTTGCTTACGAGACAGGAATTCGGAAATTGGAAACTTCGCGTTCTACGTGTGCTCAATCTGGCAGCCATTTGGAAATATGATTTTTTATTCGGGTTTAGCCTCTAATAGCGTAGCATCAGGCAGGTCGTGGTTTCGATCCCAGCGGCCGACCATCCTGAATGAGCTTTTTCCAGAGTTTTACCTGTCACACCAGGCAAATGCCGAGATGGCACCTTTAGCATAGGCCCTGACCAACACCTTTCCGAATCCTTTTCCCACTCATATCCTGGCCTGAGCTTTAGATGACTAAAGCCATACATACAGTTCAAATTGAAGGAATTTTGAGAAATGTTGATTTGTATCTATTTTGTTGTTATATTGAGAATTTAGTATCTAAAATGGTATATAGTAGTACAAAATGTAAAGGCGCTACTACGCTACGAGCTTGTTGATCAGCTTCCTCAACGTGTTCTGTAGTGTAATATCACCTTTAATTTTACACATAAATACCTGTGAAAAGTAATGTCATTTATATTTTTTTAAATTTAGACATGTTAAATTATCAAATTAAAAATTTGTAAAAATGTTGACACACGAACTTATGTTTGCTGCAAGTTTGTAATGATAAGATGGATTTCTTAATCCTTGAACACATAAATTGTACGAAGTACTGGCTGTGCGTCCACAATCTTTGCGTTGTAGCTGTTTGACTTCAATAAAATTATATACCTTCTTAAATATCTCAGCGGTTTACAGGTTCTTGACGCTTGAACTTGAGTGCTGAAAGATGAATCAAAGATGCCCTCTTTGTTTTAACCTCAGGGGAGGTGGGATACTAGGAGTTGTTGCACCCTAGTTAACTTCAAGATAAGTCGAATAAAAACTGAATAGGTATGAGGAATAGAAGTTTTATTCAAAGACGAAAATCCCTTGGTCATAATAAAGTATTAATTCTGGTTTACAAATACCCGACTTGGTCTATTTCATCACATTGACGTTATGAACACCTTCAACTTACATTGACTTGGGTAACAATATTGAGATAAACGTTTTACAGAAATAAAATACCGCACAGCTGATCTTCGGGAGAAAATATAAGAAATTGTATCATAACGTGCAAGATACAATATAAAGGTATTTTAATTCATGATCACCATTTTAGATCCAAGTACATTTATCAGTGACATCTCTCTTCCCGAATTTCGTAAAAGCTAATAAGAAAAAAATGCCAAAAGTGGAAATTTTCTCTAAACACCAATATCAATCTATATCTTGCATATCAACGGAAACAGTAAGTCTACAACTTGAGATTGTACATATTAACGTTATTTTCGTTAAAAGATAATTAACAAAATAGCTAGTATTCGTAACTAGATATAGCTTTATTCCAAACCGTATCACATCTTCGCTCTAGTTAACTAACCGAAATTGCAAGGTAACAAAACCGAACATAAAATAATATAACGCAAACGAATCTAAAGCACCTATACTAGTTTCTTCCGAGAGGAAAACTAGCGCTCTACCAATTAAACTACGGCCGCTTGACAGGAAAAAGAAACACTCTTTCAACCGTACTTGCTTTAACCGTACATTGAATTAACCGCCCATCTTCTGAGAAAATGTTTTTGTCGAAAATATAGCTATTTCATACAGTATTATAGGCTTAATCGTACTTTTCAGTTTTGTTTTTTCCTTCAATCAATGAACATGTCGTAAACCTTAAATTAATATGTAGTTTGTGTGATAGTCTAGTGCTTTATAAAATATGTATACAGTATTTGGTTCAACTGAGCGTCACTTGTGCAGCTTGTGGTCAAACTTCTGAATTTGGTGAGTTTAATTTACCCAATTATAATATTGTACGGACATGAAACCCAAAAGCGTACAAATCCATATCAATAAGGCCATGTATTCAGGAACAATTTGTATACATTTAGGTTTCTCTTTCGTCGATATTTCTAGACGAAATGCGTGTTTCCAGGTTAGTGGATCATTAACCCCAGGCTAGTCACATTCCCTTATCTATCATAATGTAACATTTACGGCAAAACTGACTTCAGAAACATATATATTATAACATTCTTGCACAAAATGACATATTGCACGATACCTTTCCCATGTAAGAAAAGCAATCGAGATTCAATATGGTGGACTTCAAGATGGCGTATGAAGCATATACCCTCTACAAGGTAGCGCTTTCCACTGAGCACCCAATACGATGTATTTGCTTTTCATTTCTTTAAGCAATTTAAAGCATAATGCTATTTCAAAACATTTATATCTCTTTCTACAGACAAGAATTTGACTATTGTTTCATAAATATCTCCCAAACCAATTGCAGACCTGAATTGAATAACATCATAAGTCCATCGGAGTATATTTTTCAGTTCAAAGTCTTCTTCTTATGTTATCCTATTCAGCGGAAATAACTTTGTATTAAAGAAGGGTTTCTGTGGTGCGATTAATATATAATATTTATGCAAATGGATAACTCTTGGAACATAGTTACACACAAAAAAAATTGAAAATACGAAAAAAAGTGGACTTGGGATGGTTTGTAATTCAGGTATTGAATTGCGCTCGTGCTGCCAAAATTTGCATGCACACATAATTTGAAATCCTAATCATGATGCAAAGGAAACAACCTTGCTTTTTTCTGCCCTATCACTGTATTTGCTTGTTGGTGGTAAAGCTTTGTCTTAGCATTAGACAGATCCTGAGATGGATCCCAGTAACGACCATCCTGAGTGAAATTTTACTATTGTTTTCGTCACTAATACCAGACTATTGCTGATATTGTACCTATAAGATAGGCTTTTTATAATTTAAATTATAATAGCATGGTTGTCTGTGACAATGGCTACTTTGTCTGTAGATGGGCTCAGCATGTAAAGACTTCGAAAACAAAAACTAACTATTGCATAACTCACGAATCACAAAGTAACATGAAAATATGATATTGCGAAAATTACTATGTTCGTAGTGCTTATAGTGCCTGATTATATCCCGGTTTAATAAGTACGATTTCTAATGAGGGGGTAAGTAAATAAGTATACTAACATAAGAAAATTTTTCCTTCTTGCAGATGTCCTCTACTCTTTTTCTGTGCATCGCCTTGTTCTTCGGTACCTCATATGGTAATTGCGAGTAATATTTTAATAAATACCATTGTAGTAAAATATATTTCTGTAAAAGTCCAAATATGTGTGAACATGGTTAACAGGACTGCAACAATTATTCTACTTATTGAGTAATGTCATAAATGTTACATTTTAAATTATAATTTAACATTAAATGCAATCATTTTGAAATTACGATAATTACATTTGTCTGCGAAATATTTTTATTTTCAGCGAGAGGTTTTATAGGTAGTTGAGTAAAATTTAGACATGCTGATTTCAAATTGTTTATTCATTTGTTAAGTCGTGTATTGACTTCCCAGTACAGCTGTGTAAAGTTGGTAAAAATAGCGAAAATAGAAATTTTACGTGATTAAGCGAAATTATTTTCTTTCTTTGGCAAAGAGCTTAATGAGTGATTACACCTAAATTGGACATGTTAATTCCAAATTTGATATCAATTTTCCTGTATCGCGTATAGCTTTTCCCGTCACAGCTATATAACCGGTTTAATGTTTTGGCGAAAATTGTAAAGCTTTATATTCATGGCTCTGATTCGGGTCCTAATTATATTCCGGTCATGAATCATATACCTAGTTGGTACACTTATAAAACACAGTTTCCAACGAAGTAGAGTTTCTTCTCACAGTCCTCAAATGTTGAAGGAAAAGGACCAAGAAACAGAAAAAAATATTTTGAGATATCGTGAGCCGGCACACTGGTAATTAACGAAGGCAATAATTCGTACGAAGATTTATATACAATTATAATCGTACTGTCATGGATACTAGCATACTGATTTATAGTACGTCTATGGATAGAAAGTTTATATACCACATATTCCATCGTGCTCAATTTGTAAGAGATGACAAAAATAAAAATAAAAATAATACATTAAAATAGTGTCTTCTTGTTAGACAATGAATTGCTCCTCCAAATAGTTTTAACCCCATTCATGAACGAGCTGACATAAATTATAATATTAATATCACCCCTTGTCTACAATTTCAGCTCATCATCATGATTTAGATCCCTTAAGTGCTCCCGCATCGCATATTGCTAGCTTAGTTCGTTGAATGAGCCCATTGACAGTATTGGTCAGATATTCTGTGGCGCTAGGGTAGAAATGTATTTCAAATTATATTTCAGCAGACATTTTACTTCCTTTATAGGGCGTCAATGTGACATGTTATCAACTTTCTTTTTCAGCTATATATACGTCATTCTAAGATAACATATTACATTTATTGATAAATACAATATTAATAATACAGTTTTTTGAAACACACGAAATATTTTCACTATTTTTAAAATGAAATTTAACCGCTGAGTACATGATTGTTCAAATTGACAGATTTTTAGAATTGTTTATTAGTGTATATCTTAATATTATTCGCATTGACTTTTCCAACTACATTTTTCTAATTAAATTGAAAGAAATTTTAGAGAGAATCGGATGAGTAATAATAAAGATAAGCAAGAGATACAGTTTGGAAGATATACAAGTATATGCTCCAACAATGTCACATCTGAAGGAGAAGCTTGAAGATATATATGAAAAGATAGAAAATATTTTAGATAGTAGCTAATCGCATTATAAACTTGTAATGGGAGATTTCAATGCGGAAGTAGGAACTAAGCATAGCAGTCACACGAAAGTTGGAAACTTTTCATTATACAATAGAAACAAGAGAGGAGAGAAGTTGGTGGAATTCTCAAAAGCCAACACACTGTTCACTTCCAATACACTTTTCAAGAAACTGTCCGAGAGGTAGTGGACATGAAAAGGCCCAAATGAGACTAAAAACGAATTAGACTATGTTTTATCGAGTAACAGGGAAATTCTGCAAGACGTATCTGTTTTGATCAGTTTGAAAGTCCCAAGTGAGCATAGGATGGTAAAATGTAAGTTGAAACTAAATACTAGACTTGAGAGAACGAAGCTTATCAGAGGAAAGCAGCCACTTTTAGATCTGGAAAATGTAGGGAAACACAGAGAGACACAATAGATAAAGCTATCCACTATGTCTGAGATTTATAGATTTTGAGAAAGCTTTCGATTCGGTCTCCTTGGCAGCAATACCTAAATCACTTGAACATCGAAACTGCATACATCAAGTTACATCGGAACAATTACTCGACTACATTTACTCGGTGTCATTAAATTTCATAAAAAAAGTGAAACATTTGAAGTTGGAAAAGGAGTAAGTAAAGGTGATTCAATTTCTACCATAGTATTTTCAGCTACTCTGTAGAGTGTATTCAAAAATGTAAACTCGGATGAAGATCAATGGCAAATGTTTTCATCACCTACAATTTGTTGTGATGAGACCTCGAAAATAGGCCATAAAATTAATTCAATCTAAACAAAAGTAATGTACAATCAACATGCCGCAAAGGAGGAACTAAAGATTAGAGGGGAGACAATAGGCATAGTTGATTATATGTTTACCTGGAACAACTGAAGACATCTAATGTCAAGTTGACGGATGAAACAAATAGAAGATATAAAACGGTGCGGAAGAATACAATGTATTTTCAAAAGCAAACTACCAATGTGTCTGCAGCGTAAACTTTATAACAATGTGTCAAACTTGTAATGGTGTACGGCTGTGCTAGTTGGACATTGACTGCGTAGAAGACTCAACGATGTATACTAGGAATAACTACAAGGGACACAAAGAGCAATGGAAAGACATGTGGTAGGAATAACTAGGAGGGATAAGAAGACAAATAAAAGCATTGGAGCACAAACAAAGGTAAACGATCAAGTTTTCGAAGAAAATGAAGTAGAGATAGGCCGCTTTACCTAGCTAGACAAAGAGACAGAATGTGGACGAGAAATATACAACTTGGGGTTCCTATAGAAAAGAAACGACCGAGACGATGTCCAAATGGAAAATGGGTAGATGAAGTCAAGCATTTTTCAGGAGCTACATGGATAAGAATAGCAGCAGACCGTGAAATGTGGAAAGAAAAGGGGAGGCCTTCATCCAGCCGTGGATAGACAATGGCTGATTAAGATATTGATAATGATGATTTCCAGTTCTGGATTACTGGAAGCATCATGATTTCAGCATATGACATCTACGACAATTTCAATTTCTATTAGGACTGGTCTCTGCGAAGGACACGGTCCTGAATTTAATAGAAGGCATGATCCTAATATCACCTAATAAGACAGGGAATACAGGATTTGAACTCGATATATACGGAATACAAAGCTACCATTGAATGAAACGTTCGTCAATACTGAAAGTTCGTCACTTGGTAGATTAATTGTGCTCACACCGAGGTTTTATGTAGTTTACGCATATGAATGAATTTCAACAGCGTTAAGTAAGCATTTATAACTGATTATAACAAAACTGCAAGGAGCAGTTGCAAAAGCATACACATGAATAGTTGTTCACTTGGTCATTTGTAGATGCTCAGAACAACTTTTAAAATCATTTCCATATATATCAATAGAAAAAGAACACAAAGTTAAATAATTTACACAAGTACATAGAGGTGCTCGTTAAAGAGTGGACAGTGCTTTCAATGAAAGTAACAACATTTGCAGATGCTCAGAATGAAGTGTAAAAGATATAAAAATATGCACTAAAGTGTGAACCTAGTTTTAATCTTAAAACTAATGTGTATTGTAGGTGTGGCAAAGAGCGGGTTATTATGCGTCAATGTGCTTGTTAGTTGTGCAGGAAAATTGATTTTTGTGTTATTTTATAGCTTCAGCTTTCTCTGAAACAATGGAATTACAATGCGTTGCAGTAAAAGAAGCCGTAGTTGTCAAGAAGGTAATAATTCAAAATGCTGACTGCCTTATTTAAGTGAAATAATCTAAAATAATACCGGTATGTATATTACACAGAATTAACTTTATACATCTTTCCGGGAAAGCAGAATGGTGCCAAACGCCATTGCCATTTTTCAACTGCTTTGCCATGCATAATGCTGTGAAAAAATGGTACACGTTTCAGATGTACTACTGCCATTTATTGATTCAGAAAAAATTAAACCTCGGTTCACAATCCCCGTAGTACAGGTAGTAACGTCGCAGAATTTTTACTGGCAATGTGCAGAAACGTGCTTTTGAACACCATACTGACAGTCCTGACTGGGGTTTACCAGGATTTTCCAATCTCTTAGGCGAATGCTGGGATAGTATCTAAGGAAAGGCCTCCCATACAATCCTTATTTCCTTGATAGGTCATCCTACCCTGAGTCAGAAATGCCGAAAGACCATAAAGAAATTCAAATAAAAAATAAAAGCACAGTAACGGAAGTGAAATTTACATAGAAATAGCCTCATATTTTTCGTCTTTCGTTGTAAATTTTTATTTTGGAGGTTTTAATTTTTATTTTCCAAGGCGATATATACCGTATAAATTCACTATATAAAATAACATATTCTTATTAAGTATTTCTTATCATTTTTTTGCTAGAAAGGTAGTAAGTAGCAAGAAATATACTCTTGAGCAGAAGACAGAGCGAATTTGTGTTGATTTTAAGAACGAATTCAACTCATTGAATGGTTTTAGGAAAACATACCTGATGGGCCAAATGGAACATTTTTCAGCGCCAAAAGTATGCAATTGCATTCACATGTGGGTTTCTCCTCTAGTTGAATTTGAATTTGCATTTTATATAAGACCTTTTGGTATACGCCGTAATGTGTTATGTAGAGGATAAGGGAGGTATCGGCCAGGGCCTTTTTCAGGTATCTTCCCGGCATTTGCCTGGTTTATCAGATGAAAATTTAAAACCTTCGGTTAGGGTGGTCAGATGTGCGGTTCAAATCCACCTTCCTGTCCATTGCCACTCCAAAGTTTACGACATTCCTCTGGTCATAAGCAATAGAAAGTTTTTGATGTGTGCATTTTTGTGTACACACAAATGTTTCCATCTGAAATAGGCAACTCATACTTTTGGCTCTGGATATCAATTGGGAAATATCGGTTTATTTACTTTGCAAAACCCTTTAGTCACCGACCACTTTACGAACACGATGAAACCCATGGTCCTCCTTTCCAAAATATGAACTAAAATTTAACGTTAAATGTATATAATATGTACTTAGTTACGTTGAAATTTATTGCAAAGACATGCGTAATTAATAAGTGTATACAATCTGACAATATGACGGTGTTTCAATAGTAGATTCGGTAACTTGTGACAGGTTTTCTTAGAAAAATATTGCATGCCTGACGCAAATTAAGTGATGCGCACCTTAAATATGGATGAGTTTTAAATCTGACCCTCTTTAATCCTATGAAATCCATGGACGGACCACTGAAACCAAAGATAAGGATACCTGCTCTAGGATACATAATTTACTAAAAATTTTATTTAAGTCCTTTTTGCATCTCTGACTCAGGCATCTTCTGTAGGCATATACACATGTTTCGTTAAATTGTTATAAGTTCTGTTCATAAGAAGATCACCCAACGCAAGCTAAAGTAATACCCACTCTTGTAATATTATTTACGCCATTGAGTAAGTGATCGAAAGGAAACAAATCCAGTTTTGGGTACGGAAATATAACATATCGCAATATAAGCTAATCTAACTGATCTACGGTAGCGCGTGCCCACCTTCTCTCCTATATTAAATTAGTTTAGCTGATCGAGGGTAAACGTTTGCCCTTGCGTCTATTGCTGTTACAAACCACATAATACATTTATCTTATCTTGTTTGCCGTGTATCTTTGGACACTGGTTAATCATTCCAGTATCGTTACGTAGCGCCCGAAGCTACACTGATATTCCATCTCGCAATATTCGACAAATAAATTTTCTTTTACGGACGTTGAAAAGGCACAATATTTTCTCGATGCACTGACTGCAAAAGCGCTGTCCACTGATCTCTATAGACCTACTTGACAATGCTGGAGAGCTCAATATATGTATGAAGTTAGACACCAGAGTAGAGCTGGAACGGGGTCACCTTTGGCGACCTGACAACCAGGCCTGACCCGGATAGGTGACACGACGACCAGGGCTTAACGTGCTGTCTCGATTTAACCGGTCTTGATCCGAATGAGTTCGGCCTCGATCTTGATGAAAATGACCAGATTGACTGTGGGTCGGCGACCCGATGATCTAATCTTAATCCAATTGACCCTGTGGTCCAATTTTGACCCGGAGATCTGGTCTTGTTGCTGTGGTTTGAATAAATCAATATTATAATTGGTGATATTCCTTAAATGTTGTGGTTATGCTCGGGAGAGTTTTAAAAGGTTCTTTTAAGCTATTTAATACATAAAACACAAAATTTGTCAGAATAGTATTTTCAAAGTACTAAATATGCATCTTCTAAAAATTTTGATAATGCTATTAGATTTTGAAATATTTTGAAAAACGTTAAAAAGTGGGAGGTAGCGAGGTACCTTAAGGACCTATAATGAAGCGTATTTTTAACACATGTTTTTCTTCAGTATTTTAAACTGGATTTCTTATCGGCAGATTCTGTAATGTCAAACTACAGGGGAAGTAATAAAAACAGACAATATAAACAGAATGAGAAAATTATTTGTCTCCTTAAACATCAATTAAACTAAGAAATAAACAGCTACTTTCAACTGTAATTCGTAGTCTTTCAAAACTTCATTATCATCCTAATATTCTCTCTGTAGTATTGTAAAAAAAAGAGTTACTTTTAAGTATTTGTTTCATGTTTTTTCTATTCTTTTTCGTGTCTGCTTTTCAAAATGTCTCTTGTTTAAGCCCAGAAAGAGATTTCATGCTTTATGCTGCAGATAATCAATAAAATCAGTATAATTGGATTCAACTTTCATACACTCATCCCAATTTACCTTGCTTTGTTTCCCTGCAGACTGACCAGGCAAATGATGTCTTTTTAGAAACACGTTCACTGACACATTGATATATTTTTTATATCTTCACCCTGCAAACATAAGGAATTAACTAAAGACATATAGAGTGAAGTTATTTGGTATAGATTGTATTAAAAATATTAAAAAGTAAATCTCCAGGAAACTGAAGAAATATCTAGAATTATAAGAAGAATTTAAGTTCCTCGCGATAATACAATTTCGAAAGCATCTTTACCATCAACTGAAAAACTATGAACTCTTACCGAACTTTGCCCGTATATACAATATATTAATTTCTAATTACGGTATTATTCAACGAAAATATCTATTTCTGATCATAATTACCGACCGCAAAATATAGTTAACTTTAGTTCAAAATCCCGGGAAATAACATGCTTCTATTCGAGAGCAGAGATATATTGTTTGGTTTAATAGTACATTGTTTTTGAATTTGAATTTAGTTTTTAAGACCTTTCGACAACATGGGATCAGGGCGGATGGATGATAAAATGAATTGGTGAAATGAAGAAAATGGGAAGAAACTGGGAAATCTCCTAGAAAACCCACGCACACGGTATTTGTGCATTACAAACCCCACATGTCATGATCTGGGATGGATTCGAGACCTCTAGGGCCAGAGGTGAGCACTCTACCATTAGAGCCACCGCGGAACCACTAATACATTGTGTTTTCACTATAAAAACAAGGGGAATTGCTCCTTCAAGCTCCGGGCTTGAAGACAGTGTAACAAAAATATTTTATGTTATGTTCATAATTTAATAAGAGTTGACTAACTAATACTCTTGTAAACAAGCAACTACATGTAGGTTTCTTCCAATGAGTCTTTTGTAACAGGGATCTGATTTGAAATATTATTTGAAATCATATCATAACGTAGCCACGTCTCGCGGCTCCCCCGACATTCTTGCAGGTTTCGTGAAGGGGCAACAGGGTTAGCCTCGCTTCGACCCAGAGTACTCTGTATGTACTCTATGAAGACAGATTTACTAGCTTCTCCATTCTTCGGATATGATACTCCGTCGAGTATCGGTAGTCTAGATGTGCTCCAAGGTCAGCTAAGATCGTTTTGGAAATGAAAACATCACCACTTTCATCTTTATTAGATCTAACAGGTCGATCCTAAATGTTATAGTTATATAGATGATCTGTCAAGGCTCCACACTTGTGCTCATACAATTCGGTGCTTCCTTTACGAGAGATTTCACAACTAAACAACTACACTTGTACTTCCATTGTTAACTATGTTCAATCGATGGCAAAATTTGATCGATCGATCCTAGGAACGATTCTATATCCTATCTTCACACACAATGAAGAATTTGATGGAACACGTTTAAATCACATATGGAGGAAAGTGAGGGGATCCAATAACATAGGAGAGGTAATTCAAATGTTAGTAATGGTCAGTTAAGGAAGTGAATATACAGCATATATATAATTGAGCAAACTTTGAGAGGCGATTATTTACATCAATACAAGAACAGTTCATTTGAAGAATTTCAAAATTGAGGAGTAGGGGCAATAAGGGTCTTAGTACAAAAACTGTGTTTTGCAGAAAACGGCAAAATTTTCAGACACTGCATTTCTCGTATATAACATTGTGTTTTTTTTTGTTTCTGTGCAGCTCCTTGTTGATTCGCAGCACTTTTGTCTAGAAAAATAGTGGCCGTAGCACACATGCTGCGAACGTTGAAAATACTGCCTAAGAAAATCAAATAGGTTCATATTCTTCCTACTCCTCAATTATGCATAGCTCCAGAGATACACGCGCTCCAAGTTACCGCGACATCGTCACAGATGACTACATGACTAACTACATGATGACATAAGCAAATCGCAATCGAAGTAGAACCCGATACATCTATTTAAGCAATGTTTTCATTAGAGAGAGTGCCGTATAGACAGGCTTCTCAGCTTAAGAATTTTATTGTGAAAAAAAGTAGATCGTCAAATAGGGCAAGCATAGAAATCCCCTCTAGGCTGTATTCGCCAATCATAATTATAACTTAAATAAATGCACTGGGAACTACTTAGAATGCGATCTGATAAGTCAACCCTGCTTACGAAGTGCATTTAGTCGGACTTTAAGTTAAAAAAATGTACGGGAAGTATCCCCGACTTTTATACTTTAAAATGATTTTATAAAAGGAAATCTGAAAAAAAAAATATATAAATATTTGCAATATCACGTTACACATCAAATTATTGCGACTCCCTTACCTGCTTGTCACGGACCCCATGTTCGGAAACACTGAACTATTCAAACTTATTGAAATTGTAATTGCGAAGACTCATGATTACAAATATCAAATTATTTTTTTAAGTAAAATGTAATCTACTCAGCTAAATATGAAAACTATAATAAAAATTATATCAAGAATACTGTTACTTAAAACGTGTAGATTCTTTAAAAACATTTTTATATATTTTTCGTATTTTTCACTTAAATCATAAATCATGACTTAAATCACTCTCTTTTCACGTTCTCTGTATTTCATAAAACCTGGAAAACTACCTTTCAAAAATGTTTAAGCCAACTAAACCACAGATTTTTATGTTGAAACCTCAAAGTTATAACCATAGAACGGTTTAGTTATAAGCGAATTTTATGAAAAACAAAAAATGATAATTTGCTAATAGATTTATTTCTATTTAAAATCTGGACATTCAACTAATATACTCGATTAACCAAGGTAACCGATTCCTCGGAGACCTTGAGCACCGTATCCCCAGGCACCATATCCGCCACGACCAGCCAAACCAAGTCCATATCCTCCATAGCCACCAAGTCCAACTCCACCAAGACCATATCCGCCAATACCGGCTCCCAAACCTAGTCCAACTCCACCAAGACCATATCCTCCAATACCGGCTCCCAAACCTAGTCCGTATCCGCCAAGACCATATCCTCCAATACCGGCTCCCAAACCTAGTCCATATCCACCAACTACTGGAACTGTGGCAATTGAGATGCGGTTATTATTCTGACTGCTCACTCCGGTTCCAAGAGCAACGGCTGAAATTTAGAACAAATTAGCAAATTAAGGAGATACTTTGGTTATTATATTTTAACCTTACATTAAGGCAATTAATTTCAGGCTACTATTGGAATTGTTAGTTACCGACTTCCCTTATCTTCGGTCGTTATTGATTATAAATCTTAATTAATATGGAAAAGATAAGTAACTAAAAGACTTTAAGCATTATCACAGCGATATATATCTTCTGCGAACAATTATATATTTAACATTGTAGTTTATGTCGAGCTTAGATTACTATTATTGGTATAAAGTTTTATGTGTTTTCTTCCTTTAGTAAGTATACACATTCATAATTTTAATTATTGGTAGGTAATTCGAAAGAAACAAATATAAACTTGTAACATTTTTCTACATTCATGCATAGTTCTAGAATCATCTCCTTTTACAAATTAGTATCACACCACATAGATTTATAATCCCACGTACACTTTGATCGGTACATCCTTATGACTCTCAAAAACGATTACATTTATTATTTTTAATTGTGCACTGTATAATTATGCATAATATGCACTCTGAATTTTCTGATACCATATCTTCTTTTAAGGTAGTTTTTCGTATTACGACAAGCAAAGTTGTATGACACATATTTGTTATAAAATATTCCTACTTTATATAATGAACTTTATATACAAAGATAATCTGTTTTCAGCACTAGATATAATTATCTGAATCTCACAATATGGTAAATATATTCAAGACAGCTAACATCTTGGACATTGTGAAACACAGTCATTTTGAAATTTTATTAATAAATTAACACTGAAAGTTGTATTAAAATAAAAAATCAATAGTGTAATAAATCATACATATTTTATAACTTTACAACAGTTTTTTTTTACAAAATGTTAATATATTCTGCCATACATTTCGTGCTTTTTTGTATTAATTTCTAAATTTCGTTGTTTCCAATAAATATATTTCAAGATGTCTTTCAAAATAATGGCATAAGATACTAAATTCAATATTTGCTGCAATCATGTTACCAATTTTCAGAGATATGTGATCTTTCTATAGAATGTTATATGTATTTTTTACTTGATTGCTTACAAATACTTTTACTTACCATATGAGGTACCGACGAACAAGGCAATGCACAAAAAGAGAGTGGAAGACATCTGCAACAAGAAAAAACAACGTGTTATTATTACTAAATCTACATTGAACAATATGTACGTATTAACAGAGAGAGAGAAATACTTTCAGACCAACTAGAACACTTCTATACTCTGCTCTCTATAATTTCAAATATCACTATTGATCGTACATACGAGACCTTCAGAACGAAATGCGCCTTGTGATGGTAATTTCTTTCAAAACGGGTAGTACATTATGCATTGATTTTACTGAGAAAAATTACAAAAATAATATAAAAAAGGACTCAAAAAACATTTAAAGAAAGAATTATTACAAATGTTAAAACAATTTCTGTATTTCAAATTTTGTGTTTATTGGCAAAATCGATCTGGAAAAGGATTGAGATTCGTAGGAATTGAGAAACAATTCCTGGATAATAATAATAATCCAAGTTTGAATAATAGTCCAGAAATTTATACCAATCTTTGTTTCAATCTGCCTTGGCACTGAAAGGTTTCTGGACGGGAGATTTTCATAAAAGAAGTTGTCGAAATTTTAAAAGAAAATATTTTAACATTTTTAATATTTAGTAAACACTTTTCTTACTTTGCTATATGTGCGTAAATATTTGGATAAGAAAAACTAATATAAACTAAGAAAAACTAATATTCTTCAAACACAATGTACGTAACAGTTTGAATAAATGCATTAGTGTCACATGCTGATACACGAGTCAGTTAGTTATATTTTGAAAGGGCTCAGAGATTGAGATAATGTAGACAAAGGAGATGAATCCATTATATTATAATTTAAACTTTTAAAATGAACAAATGCAATCAAATATCAGCTGGCGATGAACCAAACTAATGTTTATTCTGAGATATTAATTTCTAAACGGATCTTCCATAGTGCTGTTACCGCCCATACAATTCATTGTTAACTTTATCTAAACGGATGGGTGGATGGTCTCTCTTTAAAGTATCGTTTATAAAGAGTGTACTCTATGCTAGTCATTGATTCGTTATTGACCAAATATTACCGCATAGTTGTCGACATATGTATTGTTTGCAAAGTATAATATACAGAAACAAGAACTGAAAAGCTTCGATAAAAGTGGTGGATGCGTCCCAGCCCTCCCTAGAACATCGGTGGGTGGGCTCAGACCTCCCGAGTCTATCCTGAATTTAAACCTTGCCTATTATACATACACACTTATTCTTCAGTGAATACAGTTTACAGATGGTGTACAGTTATTTCGAAATATATACGATTTAAATTGTTTTGATCACTCCACTGATACAAATGTAATTTGTGCTCCGACAAATATTTACTACGCAGATGTCTAAAGATTATGATATTGAGTAATCTTCAAAATATCATATATTTCGTGTAGGTTTTGACAAATATAAGTACACCATAATGGCCAGAAACAGTTACATGTTTTAAGTGTTTAATTGTATCCGTAAGGGACGCATAACTACTTAATTTATTAACTACTGATATTTAAGTAATTCAGATATTATTTTTTATTATACACCATCCGTTTACATGACTTTTGTTATGATTTGCCAAAGAGAAGTGGTACCTAATATTTGAAGTTTTTGCAGCAATAGAAAACATGTTATTTTGTTACGATCCCCCTTTATATAGCATAATAGACCGATGTTTTCGACTAAATAATTAAAGTGGTAGTGCATCTTCACCGTTCTGTTCCTTTTTAGCTATCGCACTTTTTCGTTTAACTTCTGAATTGCTTCTATTCAAACTCGAAGTGCCAATTATAATGCAATTTTAATAGACATCCACATACATTTTTTTTCTATAGCAAATTTTGTATCGGTACAGAGGACTGGGGAGGCAGGCAAATTCAAGCCCTGCAACTACTCATACTCACTAAAGGATATATAACGTCACGTCTAGTACTTTGTTCTTGCCCTGGGAGGATAAAAGAGAAAGACATGACAAGATTCTGTATTCATTGTACCATCACGCCATTCATCTAATGCGGCAAATGAAATCCTGCCAGACAACTGAACAGATAGCGTAAAGGCAACTTCAACATCATGTTCTTTATGCATGTATGGCTCAGACTGGGATACGGGAGTGGAGAGTATGATGCAGGCAGCGATCAGGGACTGAATTAAAGCACAATTCAGGTGTTAGACTAGTGAAACTAAGAAAAAATTCAGAAAACTTAGTCAAGATGGTTGGATTGTTGTTTAACATATATTTGTGCGGAATGCAGTACTTTATAGATAGAGCACATGGCAGTGCAAACCACACTACCGGTCATACTAAACTAAGTGCAGAAAACAGTTTTTATCGTAAGTTCTAGACCGTATGCTCCAGTTGACTGCTTCTCGAATAGTGCTTGTCGACGGATGTTACTTTAGAGAACCATTTGGTAAACTTTATTTTATATGGTTCATTTTAGTAGCTATGACCTTCGGCACGTAACGATGAAATGAGCGTAATATCGTTGAAAATGACAAACATCTATGCCCTTGGAGGGATTAGAACCCGTAAAATAATAAACGGCGGACTTCCTTATACCCACATGACTAGCGAAGTCTCCATGAAAGTAACGTGACAAGCTTAGATCATAGCCGACTTTGCTATTCATAAAATAAAAAATGACTCTCCCTTAATTATATGGTATACATATTTTCTGTTGAAAAGTGATTGCTTAATTATTTGAGAATGTTCTAGAAATTATGCACCTAATTAATATTAGTGCGCTATAGAGACGATATTCAGTAACACAGGGAAAAGTATAATGAGGTAGAGTATAATCTCAAGATATGATTAGAAATGTTACATTCTCTGATTTGGTATTTGTAGCAGTCTGTTAATGCAATCATAGTACCAGTACGTACTTAAAGATCAGCGTACTTTTTGAGAACAGATAAAATATTATAGTAAAACTCTAGTACATTACCATGTTGATAAGCTTTTCTGCAGTTGATTGTAAAGCTGATAAGATGTATCTGAATAGACTATACCTTGCAGCAATTTCTTGTTCATTTATATACTAATTTTCAGGAAATTACATCGGAAGTTTCAAGGATTTGTTTTCAATTAATATATTTAAAGAATGTTGAAACAATTAACAACATTTTCACTACAATATTTTCTTTAAATACGAGTTTCCTTCTTGTTCCTATAACAACGAAAAACTTACACTTTAATGAGTGCCTGCGATGAACTATTATAACAGAATATGGAGCATAATATATTGTACAACGATGCAAAGTATTGCAAAAATATTAACATTCCTAAATCTGAAGGATTTATTGGGGAAATAACAAAGTAATTATTTCCTCTAGAGGTGTTAATATTTGTATAACTTTCTTTCCGTTAAGTACTGAATAAAAGCTTAATTTTTATTCACGAAGACACAGTTCCAACAAATCGTCTTTTGGAAACAAACAACCATGAACACTTTTGTAGTAAGTACAATTAAATTTTCTTCTCGACAGAATTATGAATATTTAATAGTTGTTTCATTAACTCCATACACTTTATAATAATACAGATAATAAAATAACGCTCGTGCTTTTCTTATGGTCGTAAAACTTACATTATTTCTAGGATATCGAACGTTTATATGTTAACTATTAGAAACCATAAATAATTCATAACTCAGTCAACTGTTGAAATTATACAGAATCTGATTGTTATGTTAAACATTTCTAACAACAACCAATCAATCTGTGGCGTGACCGTTGATTAATTCTAACTTCTTGATACTTTTAAAATAACTTTATAATTGCACTGAGTAAAAGGATTGCTTTTCCTAAATCATTTGTGAAAGAGGATATGAAGGAAGAAATAAATGAATATACAAAGTGTGATAGTATTCATATTAATAGCTGCTGACTATAAAACATATTAAGAAGATGTTTACGAACTAATCACCGGATGTTAAAGAGTAAAATTATCAAAGAGCCAACAAAAATCTATTTGAAGAAGTAAAATCAAGTGAAGATTTTAACCTACATAAATATGGCGATGTTTGATCGTAAATGACGCAATATCTCGACAAATTATGACGTGAGATATGTAGAATCGCAAATCATAATCACAGAATTACTCATCGACTGCATTTGAGGAATGTTTGTAAGGGAACAGGTGAAGTTTAGAGGGAAGATCAATGTTTCCCTACTGATCAATTTCCAATATTAAAGAATGAAATATATATGTTAATTTTTTTCCCTTCTTCGTTTCCTCAAACATTAACCTCACTCAAATGCAGTAGGAAGAACTGAAGTTTTGATTCATTAATTTAACATGTCTTATGTTATTATTTGATTATATTTAACGTTATTTGTAACAATGTCCACTTCAACGCATCTTGCTTTAAAAGTGTCAGTGTTATTTGTCAGTACTCATCTCATAAAGCGTACATACGGTGGATCAGGTTTAGTTGTTTCATCTGGTGGATTAATTTTAAGAGTACTTTACTTAACTGGAGACAGGGATTAGAACACATTTTAAAAAAGCTTATGTTTAATATTTAATTTACAATGCACATCCAAGCACACTCTATTGTGGTAAAATGTATCGCATTTACATAAATATAGATAATTTAATTATGCAAAACTTGAAATCGTTTTAAATCATACATCCATTTCTTAGAAGAATTCATATTAACATTACATTTTAACATCCATAACGGATTCAAATTTATAACACTACACAATCAAACTAAAGTATGATCGATTTCCAAATAGCATTTTAAACAAGTGAATACTCAACGTTAGTTAATATTTCGAAATGAAAATAAAAATAAAATAAAAAATTATGGATCATTATTATACCTCTTCTTCATTATATTTTAGGTTCTTTTCGCTCTTGCTGCAGTTTTATCCTCAGCTTACGCTTATGGTGTCCTTGGTGGCATTGGTGGAGTTGACTATTATGTAAGTACTCTGAACTCCTCTTTAGAGTAACTTCGATGTTCATTTTTAGCTTAGTCTTCCGTTTCTGATTTCAAAGCGGATTAATTGCATGTTCTTCTGATTAGTATATTAAATCTTTTGACAATTTTACAAAAAATTAAACTAATTGTGTGTATTTTATAATGTAGACAGTTAAATAAATTGAACGTCAGGATTTATAGATACGATTGTAGTTTAATTAAATTTATTTATGGCCGTTTAGGCGTGTCAGGCTCAGGCCTGGATAGGGTGTCGGAAGGTAGTCGGTAGTCGGACAGGGTGTTGGAAAGTAGTCGGCCGTATTAAGGAGATAACATTGCTGCATTTAGCTGGTGTGACTGAGGGAAACTCTTGGGAATACGTCAGTCGGAATGACCGTTCGAAAGAAAATTAACTCTCTAACAACCGAGCAACGGCTGCTCGGTAAAGAATTGTAGCTTTTGCTAAATCACAGAAAATTATTGCTGTTGTATATGTTATCTGATTTGTATATGTCGTAAACAACACATTTTATTTTAGTCTTTACAGCAAATAATATAACTTAATTCTACCTAAAGTTTTCTGTTGCTTTCCACATTTCCACCAGGTGATTCCTGGGAAGTCACTCTGAATAAGGCAAACACCAAATCCTTCCTAAATCCCTCCCTTCTTGTTGCTGTTTCTTCCCAACAAAAATTGCTCCTCAGCTATATTAGAAGTTTGCCAAATAAAGAAATGTTGATCTGAGCTCCAAGCTATTTAAAATTAAGTTATTAGTGTATATAAAATCAGTATAGAAACCCTTTAAGGCAAAGGGAAAAGTGGCGCAAGAAATTTACTTACAAATAAAGTGATTTTCTTTGTCTCACTATGGCAAAGTGTTTCCTTTGTAATACAGTTAAGATAATTAGAATCCTCCCTTCCACGAAGAAGATTGGTCGCAAAATGGATATCACTTCTTTTGTGAGTAAAATTCTTGCGTCTCTCTTCCTTTTCCCTGAAGGCGTTTTAATACTGCTATCATTCATTTTGTAAGATTGCCTATGAAAAATAAGTGCATAGTCTTCATACGAAAGTAAGATTTTGAACCATGCTAAGCTTCATATTTCGGAAACGGTAACTCATATTAAAAAAATAAGCTCGCAATTGTCTCCCAAGATACCCTGGTACCATCCATTCGGGGCTCAAACAAAAAGACAGACAAACTTTTCGATCAATTTTGAAAAAAAATGTTATTCGGCTAAAAAAAAATAATAAAATTTGATCCCCTTTACTGATTTTGATTTGAGATACACCACTTGAAAGCTAGTGAAGTGTAGATTACGATTTCGTAATTTTCAGCCGCGTACATGATCTGGAGTTAGTGCTACCAACGGAAATGTGAAATTTTGATTTTTATCTCGAACCGCCCTAGGGTGTTCCAGAAAGGTCATACCGACACATTTTTGTGTGTCTTAGTATAGCAACGAGCTATCGAATGCAAGTTCAAGAATGAAAATCGGGCTTATAATTCCCTCGATCTGAAATAAGCTGTAAATAGTTGAGTGCTGTTATAACATATGAAATACGTTTCTTATCGTCACTCGAAGAACAACCGTTTTATATCATACATGCATTTGCACTAAGCTCATTATTGACTTATTAACACTAAAAAGTTGTGTTTCTGTCTTAATCCTTCTAGCATATAATACCGAATTATTAAAATGGGTGTATGTGTATCGTTCGAAAATGGAGATATTATTAATTGTTGTAAGCGAAAAGGAAGTTTGGCATGAATCTTATTTAGGTTCTCTCTAACTAAATTAAAGGGGAGGCTAGAAATCAATCAATGAATACTTTAACATAATATTTAATAATATAACAAAATGTAAGATTGAAAAGCGTATGGTATAATCTATAGACAAAATGCATTTAAATACATTTTGAATAATATTATTTCCACAAATATTCAACCAAATCTTTAAGATATAAACAGCATTAAGTTGCTCATTTAATTATTTCTCTTCAGGCCTACCCACGATACCAATTTGGATATGCAGTGAATGACCGCCTCACAGGAGACAACAAACAACAAACTGAAGTCCGTGATGGCCCTGTTGTGAAGGGACAATACAGTCTTGTTGAACCCGATGGCAGTGTAAGAATCGTCACCTATGGTGCTGATGATGTGAATGGATTCAACGCTATTGTCAAGCGAGTTGGAGGCAATCTTCATGCTGGAGTCGGAGGTTACGGTTATTTGGGTTAATGACCCTTATCATTGACACGAATGTAAGCCATATTATGTGTAAATGAAATGTGCATGGATCTGACCAGTATATTATTTGGGAAAGTTAAAACTTTTCTTCTTATGTTATATAAAATGGAATTAAATCTAATGCTTTTCAATTATTTAAATTCTCTATCACTTTACGATATTTAGGAATGATTAATAGAATTCTATTCCTAGTATCATATGCTTCGCAAATCTAATTTTAGGCCGACAAAGACACATACAGGATGTTCCGTAATTCCTGTGACAGCGTTTGGGAGTTGAAAGTAGACATCAAAAGAAACAAAAAACTATATGGACAAAAATCGCAAAGCGGTCTCCCTTACGAGTTATGGGCGTGGGAAATTTGGTGGCACGGAACTTTGAGACGCTATAGCACAAAGACGAATGGCCGTGACAGTGTGACACAGGTGGCGTGAAATTTCATAAATGAATTCATATGCGTTGTATTCAAAAATATCAAAATCAAAATTCAAGAACAATTGCGCAAGGGATTCCCCAAATTAAGTGAGGGATTCCCGTTTATGTTTGCAAATAACGATCGGTGAAAATGAGCTGGAAAGGAAAGAGTATGTAATATTAAAGTAGAATTCGTCTGTGCCACTTCGATAGTGCAAACAGAATCAAAGATATGGAGAATTGTGGGGTTGCTATGAGTGGTTGCATAACTACCAGTAAATACGTTTCAACCATACAAGAAAGATTAGTGTATTGAAGGGCAGATTAGTGTGTTATTAATTGAGTCGTACGTTTGAAGAAGGCAACAAATCCAAAAAGCTGTTTTGTGGGAAATTAACAAAAACTGTATAATATGGAAAAACGTCTGCTCATTTTTAAGTGCTGAGACGTAAGAATGAAAAAATCGACCAGAAAATGAAGAAAAACGCAAGAGAAACCTTCAAATCAATGTTATTTACAATAAATGTATGCACAATGAACTCGAAAGTTACAAGTAGGGGGCCTAAGTAATAAATTCATTTTTTTCTCCCGTCAGAAATTTCGCCCTACAAATGTGCAAAACTGCTTTTTATTCCGTAACAGTTATAGTAATAGTTGCTATATGTAAACATCTTTTAACAATAGCAGTTAGAAATATCAGTGTATGAAAACGTATCTAAATGCGAGTTAGTTATTCCCGTCTGTGAAAAAGAAGTTTAAAACAATATTTTAGAATAACCTAATTACCTGTATCAAGTTACGTGTGCAGTAGAGATTATGGACGAAGGTAGTTTAGTTCCTACCATAACTGTTGTAAAACTATTCTATGTAATTATCGGAGCTTGGATTTACTGGTGGAAAAGAACGCGTAACACGATTTAATGAGGAAAGTAGAAAGCGGTGGGTGGGGGGACGCGTAATTGTTTCATGCTGAATTAGTATAATAACTTGCGACTAGCAACAGGAAGAGCTGAGCCATCATCGCGCATGCGCATTACTCCTTAACAGTAAATAGTACTTCCAAACAACTGCATCCAGTTGGCCATTTAACGCATTGATAGCATGTTCGAAAGCTAATGCAAATAACCCTGGATCGAAACCTGGTGCAGCTTTTTTTTCTTAATGAAAATAACGTTTCTCTTTATATATATAAACGCATTAGGAAATTTAATAAGATTAGTGAACAAACGCATGTGGAGGTTAGATAAGTCAGGTACGGTATTTTTAGATAGATTTCGAAGGTGAAATTTCCGTAAGCAAAAGAAGACAATTTGGATCAAACCTCCCTTAATCGACTCACGAGGGTCCAAAACATTTTTCTCGGGGTTCTCCCGTTTCCTCCAATTTTCTTATATATGTTCAAATCCCTGGAAGAAACCTATGTCTTTCCGTTATTTCTTTCATAACTATTTTTGTAGCATTTCAAACACCAAAAGGAAACCTAACACTATTCAAATTTGAACCAAATTTTTATATGTTGTTTCTAGGCTTAATAGCTCGGTTTAGTTCGTTAATGAGCAAAATCGGTCGCCATCTGGGATCCAAAATGGCCACCGAACCCATTGTTGTATAGAATACACAGCCTAAACCGCAGGGGCTATTGAAACTAAATTTGGCATAAAGGAACAACATCACTGTTTGATTACGAAAATGTTTGATTACTAATGAGTTCAAAGACGTCATCTTGGATCCAAAATGGCGGAAGCAAAAATCTATTTTCCATATCTATTGAGCTAGAGATACGAAATTTGGCACAAAGGTGTATTGTCACTAGTAGTTCAAAAAATATTACGAAATGGTGAAACAGTCGCCATCTTGTATCCAAAATGGCCGCCGAACCCATTGTTGTATAGAATACACAGCCTTAACGGCTGCAGCTAGAAATATCAAATTTGGTAACCCGGTACATTATCACTTATATGTTACTAAAATATTACATGATGTATCCCAAGACGCCACCTTGGATCCAAAATGGCGGACTTAAAAATCCATTTTCGGCACTGTTTGTGCTAGAGATACGAAATTTGGCACAATGGTGCATTATGAGGAGTAGTAGGGAAATATTGTAACATTTGGGAATAGTCGATATCTTGAATCCAAAATGACCGCCCAAAATCCCATTTTGCACACCGTTTGAGCTGGATCAATGAAATTTTACTTAAATATGTACCATCACAAGTAGGTCACGACAATATAAGAAAACGTTCAAAAAGTCGTCAACTTGGATACAAAATGACCGCCCCAAAAACCGAATTTCCCAATCATTGAAGGTAGAGAAACGAAATTTCCTATGAAGGTGTATGACCAAGAGTAGGTTACAATAAATAGGCAAACCTCCCCTTTGGGGGCGCAGCCCCCCGTGGGTGGGTGCAGATGGACTCCGTTGTGGTGTAGTGCTGCAGGGAGATTTTGGTTAATATAAAGGATGCGCATCCTCTCAAAAGCACTAAACTTGGGGGCAAACCCCCGTACGGGGGTTTGGGGAGAGCGCTCCCAGATAAATAAAGCTAGTATATATATATACGTCTTGTGGGGTATTGTTGAACAGCTCTTGATGAATAATCTACAAATCAATAAATAGTTTCTGGATAGCTCTCATATAAGACGAAATTTGAAATTTTGAAAATAAAAAAAAAACCTTCGAGATCTACCTCAGCCTGTAGGCCTACCGAAAGGGATTTTTTTATTGCACGCAAGATTAACTCGTGTTTTCACAATACGCTCTTCCTATCGCTAATCACAATTGCCGTGTTGTAGTGTCTCCAATACAATAAACTCCTCTTACGGCGGGATCATCGCACTGGCGCATTACTCCTTCACCGTAAATGAGACTGACAAGCAGACAGTTTCCAATTATCAATTTAGTGGATTGGTAGCATGTTGGAAAGCTAATACGGAGAACCCAAGATCGAATCATGGTGTGATTTACTTTTTCCTTTTTAAAGAAAAAAAGTTTATCTTTTCATATATATGTATATATATATATAAACGCATTGAGCTCCTGCGTAGCATAGTCGGTAGCGTGCTCGACTTCAGTGCGAGCGGTCCCGGGTTCGATTCCCGGTGGGGGTTCAAAAATTTCGGTGTTGACCCAGCACCGTGAGTGGCGATCACAGTGAGAGCTTCGGCTCTCCTCTCCCAACCCGTTTGGTCAGCGTGGGAGCAGTAGACCAATTCCTCCCTTCAGGGAGAGGCCTCATCCAGTAGTGGATTGAATATGGCTGTGATTTATTATTATATAAACGCATTAGGAAATTTAATACAATTAGTGACCAAGGGAACGTAGAAGTTTGGCAAAGTCAGAGGCACATGCGACTGAATCGTGTTTGAGTCAGACTGAATCTTCGAAAATAGTTGTTCCCTTCTTCAAACTGACTAGTATTTCCAAGGAGAGATGAATCATTCTATAACTAGCTATCGTTCTTTTCTTCTACCTTATGATAAGCGGGTATAACTTGAGGTGCATTTTTAATTAAAAACTAATTTCGATTTTTTAGCATTTGTTCACTTCTTCAAATTACTGGTTCATTTTTTTTCTAAATTATGTGAATTTTATAAACTATTTAATGTGGGTACTTTTCACTGCCTCAAAGGAAGAAAAAAGTCTAATAGCAAGACCAAGACAAAGCTTTCCTTCGAAACTACAAAATAAAAAGGAGTTGCTCTTAAAAAAACTTTAGGTGAAGGAGTACCGAACCCGAGACCACTGAATCCCAAGTCCAATGCCTTACCCATTTTTTTTACCATTTTATTAAATCTGAGTTGGACTACAGAATCAGAATAAACGGAAAATATTACAAAAAACGTTAAATGCAAATAAAGTTATAAAACAAATTACACAATAACATTTCAAAATAACATATTTAAAATATAAATAAAATATAAACCATTTTAAACATAAAAACTTGCGATGAACTGGTATCGAACCCGGGACCACTGTATTACAACTCCGACGCCTTATCCATTACTCCAAGTAGCCAACTATCAACTACTGCTTTGTGAGAGCTCTTTATATCAATTCCGTACACGAATAACAGACGCAATTAATTACGTAGTGTTCACACATCTTGGTTGTCCTATCTGCAGACAAGTCTCTGCCATTTTGTTCCGTTCTCCCAGCAGTTCTATTTGTTTAGAAAACAGGAAACAATGTGTTTTACCATTAACAAGCTTCGGAGAAAAATAGCAGCTAAGCCAGTAACTGCTGTTTTTCATCGGTTGTAGCAGTCATAGCAATTTATCCCATGAAGCAGTGAAAAATAGCTGTTACGCTAGTTTTGCCCATCTCAAATTCGCATCTATTTTTGAAAGTTTTACACATCTTTTTTTGCTTTTTTTGTGTATTGTATAGCTTCGCCATCCCTTCCAGATATCAAATCCGGCATAAAGAAGATTTTCACATTTTTTCCGTTTATTGCCTTCTTCAAACTGCCGATTCAATTCATATAACGTTGCACTCTCCATTTGTATTACCACACACACGTACGGAGTCATTTTGGTAACACGTTGTTACTGAACCCACAAAATAGTATGTTCTACTGCCTGTATTACTTTGTCGTCTAACCTGTCGTCTACAACTTGTAGATTGTCCTGCTACCTTCTGCACCCTACAGTGGAAATGACATACGTTGTTTCAGTGTTTGCACTACCACAAAACTGCAGTGATAGGTGAAGGGAAGTAAGGAGGACTCACTCTGAACGACTTTTCACCGCGTCTTCGTGAGTCCTAGAAACGTATGCTGAAGCTATGAACTAACAAAATAGTATGCAGACCAGCACGCATTCAAATAGAAAGGACAACAGAATTGGAAAACGAACAATACCACGCTTTCTTGTCCTCTTTGCACAAGCAACCACAACTGCGAGAACCTGCGGCGGACATTAAGGGTCCGTGCGACAAATTCACAAAACAAGTATGTTTGCAATACAAGATACTCTGAACACTCATAAAGGAAACATTGGTCACTAGGTAAGTACGTACCACTTACCAAGTTCGAACCGAAGAGTACTCATTGTGACGATCCAACTGACGCATGTGGGGAGTCCATTGCATGAAGCCACATGTACTACAAGAGCTGCTGGAAGGAACGCCCATGAACAGCGATGAATACCTCTCACCGACGATGTATGTTTGCATGGACGCGATCGAAAACGTATGGCATGTCTAGGATTTCCTCAGCCGCAGCTGCAATGCGTGCAACGAGATCTTCCTCCGACTCTACCGAGGTCTCATACACCAACGTCTTCATGTGACACCACAGAAAGAAATCCAGTGGCGTCAGATCAGGCGAGTGTGGTGGCCATGCCCTTGGACCACCACGGCCAAACTCTTGTTGTCCAAAGGAAGTGTTTAAATGATCCAGGACAGCCCGTGTGAATTGGGGAGGCGCACCGTCATGTTGAAACCACATGTGCTGTCAAATTCCAAGAGGAATGTCTTGCAGTTACTCCGGCAGTATCTCCTGTAAAACGATTAAGTAGTTGGCACCGGTGCGACGTGCTGGGAGAAAATATGGTCCAATTAATCGTCCATTTATGATGCCTGCCCATACGTTCACACTGAATCGTTCCTGAAATGCGCGCTCTCGAACACCATGAGAATTTTCGACTGCCCACATGTGGCTATTACGACAGTTAAACACACCATTCCTAGAGAAGGTCGCCTCGTAAGTGAAGAGTATCAGTTGAAGAAATGCAGGACCCTCTGCACAGCGCTGAAGTATCCACTGACAGAAGTCTACACGTGGCTCAAAATCGGCTGGACCAAGACTTGGAACTCGCGCGATATGGTATGGATGCAAGTGTTCTTGGTGGAGAACGTTCTAAACAGTGGTACTGCTTCCCCTCAAGTCACGTGCCATGCGTCGGGTGTTCGTCGAATGAACCTGTTCCACTCGTCGGAGCACATCTTCTTCAAACTGCGGGGTTCGTACGCTTCTCGGAGCACCACAGTCAATTCTGTTGACGGTGAAGGTACCTTTCTCCCTAAGCCGACGTTCTAGTCTGGCAAAGATAGTACGTGACGGAACTCGACGATGTTGAAAGCGCTCGGCGTAAAGAAGACGCCCACGCCTTCCATTACGATGAGCTTCGCCATAAATTAATAGCATTTCTACATACTCATCAAACGTGAACTCGGCCATTGCATTAAACTGCACGATCAGATCAGAAGAGACTGTTCTCTGGCCTCGATCACAAAGCAAACTGTTGTACGGTGGAGAAAATTGTACTGATAGGTGTACGTCACTTTATGTGCAGGGACTCGCAACGTGAACGTCATACACGCCAGTTAGAAAGTCATGTGAAAAAGCTTACTTTTGTTGAACCAATTTGCTGCGCTTGTTGATAGATACACATTCTGGTAAAATGGGATAAGAAGTCAGAACCAGGATTGGACATGTGAAGCACTCGGAAGGTAAAACCGGTACGAACTGTTTATTATACACGTTATTCCTGCAAATTTACTTTTCGTCCTGGAATGCACAAAGGTGTTGTATTGACTGCTTCTTTTCTCGATTATGTTACGTAGAACACACACACATTCCACTATGAACAACAAAAATGGCAAATTGTGGTTTTAGCTCAGCTGGCGATGATTACTGCGCGTCTTGTGACAACCTTGAATGATAAGGCTCGTATGGTTCAGTCTTCATTGTGCCATCATGTTGTTTCCGGTCGACAAACATTCATAATTAGAAATATTCCAATACTTCATTCATTCATATTAATGTCTTCCACGATCTGCACATGTGACACAATGCGTGCGTGCGTGAATTGTTATTAACGTCCTAAACGAGCTAAAGAGCTTCTAAGGACGGGACCTACAGCTTTACGTGGGTTCCGACCCACATGTGTCCCCACCGGGAATTTAACCCGGGACCCCTTTGTTAGACGGAAGCGAGCGTTACCACTCAACCACAGGGGATACGTGCAACAATGAGTGGCATATCTCAAGATTCGACATTCGTTTCAAAATTGTACAAAACCGCCTCCTGTCTTGGGCCTCTTCACTCGTTTTTTGAACTCGGGATTTAACAAACACTTTCCCCCTTACCGTAAAGAGCAATTTACACACTCTTCCACGCAGCCTAGAATACACACGTAACGAGCTGCTTAAACCCTTCCTCTCACTCACATACAGTGGCGAGCAACTTACCCACTCTTCTCCGCACCCCTAGAATACACACCTGTTTTTAGGTTCGAGCGCCAGGATCGCTGTCGTCGTGTGTGTAAATTCTCTCATCCTTACACTCTTGTATAAAAGAGTTCGTATTGTCGACGTTGTGGGCAACTTTCAAACTCTTCCACCAGATAACATATTTTGTGATGTATAAGCAAATAAAAACGAATAAAACGATCAAAGGATTGGGATTACCCATGAAAAGTTGCTCGCAAAAAGATCTACAGTATTGGTGTTTATTCCTATTAAATTGCTTGGAATGATTACTTGGTGAAAGTATCCACCCTATACACACACATGTTTTATGTAATGAACATTTTAGAAGAATGTTGAGATGACATCATATTATAAACTTTATTGCTCCTTTCCACGTTAGGTGGTGTAGCTCGGATGTATAGTAATTACATGTTCATCGATTCGATACGAGATTAATATATTCCCCACTATTATTTGCATCTCACTAACATAAAAAGTGACATTAATTCGTGTATTTGAAGGACAAAATACCGAAGTTTGAAGTATTTATTTTACTTTTTCTTTGACAGAAATTTTGATGGAGCCTTTACTTTACTGAGTCATTTTTTTAATGATTACAAGACAGCAATTAAATGCAATTATTATGATTAACGGTTCCAAAAGAACCTTATATCAACGGAAGCAACATGAACCTTTCTATCCAGCCTGAATTTTGATAATTTCATGTTTTTTTCTCAGCAATAATGTTGTTAGTATAATTGCAATTTATTGGCCCCATACTTCTCCTTCTACTTTATCTCTTATTCAAATTTAAATTGTAATTTAATTCTAAAGAATAGTCTTTACGTTTTCTATTTTTGACTGTCGCTTAATATTGTTTCAATGTTTTTTATTTTAATCATAACGATACATTTGGGAAATGAGATTACTAACGGGGTAAACTAAATCTTTCTGTAAGCTATACATGTTAAATACAATCATTACCTTTTGACTAAACACACATATATTGACATTTTCTTCTTACATTCTATAAAGTAACAAATAAATGGACTGTGTGTATTCTTAGTTCAAAATAATATAAGTTTAACCAACTATGTTGTTTTGAAATTCGATAATGAAGGTAAACACTAACAACGAGTGACAAAGTTTTTCTATGGAACCAAGGTCCAGAACAGGATATCTTTATACATTCGGTCATGTGTATGACTGTGGAAAACATTAAAGGAAGACAGTCAGATGTTCAAGATATACTGATTTGAAGTGGGCCAAGACTGCCACAGTTCGTAACGCTCGATACCGTTGGGAAGGCATTGAGGAGTACTACAAAATGTCTGCGTCGAACGAGATTGTTGTGTGGTCATAGCCGTCAGACCAATGTCTCAAATGTTGCTGGTTCGGATCCCGGCTGCAGCATGGCTGTATTTTCTTATTATAAACTTTAATTGGTAAAAAGGAGCCGAAGTCAGTAGCTACGAAAATGGCCCAAATGTACTATTTTTTAACGAAAGTACCCGTAGTCCCTAGGCTCAAAGACAAACCTGACAATAATAAACGTTTCGTTCCCAGGGAAAGAATTGGAAACTTTTGCAATGTAAATTGAATTAGAAAACCAAGAACTGTCACAATTCATGTTTCATTTTTCTTTCTTGTTAAAGTATCTAAAAGGCCTGAACCTAAGATAGGTACAGAACATAAATAAATTAAACTTATATTTTTAAATTAATTACAGCTATGCAACAGTCACGATTCGGACCCGAAATCTTATATCCTCAAAATTCTGGCCTTAAGCCTCGGACCACACGGCTACCTTGTTCAAAACGTAAAGTATTGTAGTACTACTCAATACTTTACCAACGTTATCTGACGTGACCATTTTATGGCATGTTTGGTCAAATTCAAATGGGTATACCTTCAGGATAGTGGCCCCCGCCCTTTAATAATTGTCACAGTTGATACATTTAACTATAAGTATAAAGTTAGCCTGTTCTAGACATTGATTCCGGAGTAGCACTTTGTCACTCCTCCTTCTAGGGCTTGGTTAGATGATGACAATCTCTGGTCCCTATTTGTACATAGCATATTTTCTGTTTGTATGACCTAGACGAGGTATGTAAACATTTCCCATTTAGTAAACAAAAAATGTAACAAATGATTATAAAGAGTGTATCTACAATTTTGTAGCACAATACAAAATAGAACTACACTTTGCAATAAAAGGTCTGTTCAACATCACATCATAGCTTAAACATTAAAATATTTTACTTGAAAACTACCCAGAAATTCGGCTTCATTAAATTATTTATTGAAGGCCGTCCAATTCTAGATTTATTCATGAATGTGTTACTGTATGACTAAGAGTAATATTGTATCAGCAAGGTTTATGTGCATTGTAATATTACAAGATGCAAGTTTTTCTCTGAGTTAGTAAAATTCCTAACACTTATGTATAGATGTGTAATAGGAATAAATATAAATATATAGTATTTGAACAAATTGCACTGCAAAAAAAATTGAGTTAATGCTAGAGTTGCTGGTGTCCCAGGATGAGCACAACACTTTCTTGTGTTAAATCAACACAAAAGCGGTATTGATTTCGATGAACTAGCAGAATTAATATGTTGTCATTGCTGATTCAGCACAATGAAAGATACCATACTAGCACTACTGAAGTCTTGAATTAACATTGACAACATATCATTGAGTTAATTTTGAGCGAAAAAGTGGTAGTCACGTGGGACACCGAAACGTTTTATCGACATTTTAGGCTATGTAATTACACACGTTAACTAGATCATTTATAATACTTAAATTATTGTTACTTTTACTACGTATGTTATTGTTTGTAAATTTAAACAGACTAACGAAACAGCTGAAACAATGTTCCTCTATAAATTATAAAATTATATTTGAAGACTCCAATAGAAAAGGGGGAAAAGGTTACCTTTTCACAGTTTACACAGCAGCAATGTATAGTATGGAACCTTATACATTTTAATGGGACAAATTACTCCATCGCTAACTTAAGCCTGTAATTAAATCTATGTAACTGCAACTCTTGGACTATTTGGAAGTATTATTACTATGTTTTGTTTCATTAGTTGTTTACCTTTTGTTTCCTCTGAAGTCTACACTTGAAAGAGAAAAAGAAAATTGGGGAATATGAGCCAGTATGACTTGTAGTTATGTCTCCGACTAATTCTCAGAGATTTATTATTTGAGAATGGTTATACCTTCAGTATTGCTAGCATTATCCACAACTACATTTACCAGTGTGTATTATGTAGAGTGTATACAGTTATGATTTGTTAGTACACGTTAGAAATGTCAAACGAAATTTATGCTTCTCCTATCATCTGTGATCCTTCCAGAAATGTACATTACTAAGTATTTTTTGTTAAGTTTACCCACGATACTAATTTGGATGTACATTGAGTGGTCGTTTGATGGAGACAACGAGCAACAAACTGAAGTCCGCGATAACCAAGTTGTGAAGGGTCAACGTGGTAAAGGGTCAATGTGATGTGACTTCAGTATAGTCAGTATAGACTTGCTGAGCCCGATGGCAGTTTAAGACCTGTCACCTATGGGCGCTGATGATGTTAATAAATTCAATGTCATGCGAATTGGAGTTAATATTTATGCTGGAGTAGGGGGCTACGGTTATTTGGGTTAATTACACTTGTCACTCAGACCAATGTAGAAAATTATTGTAAATTAAAGATTTTACTCGGATTCGAGATTACATTGACTGAAGGACATAATACCATTCATCAAAATTCGCAGCTATAGCAAGCACAAAATTTTTGTCTATTTTTAAGTTGGCACAATTTTTGTTGTTTTCTGCTTTAAAAGTAATACATCTTAACGAGTAAAAAGTAATATATCTTATCATCTTAACATCATTTAACGATTAAATAACCATCGTACTATATTAGTTATTAAGGACCTATACTGAAGCGTATCTTCAACATGTTTCCTTCACTATTTGAAACTGGATTTCTAAACAGCAGATTCAGTAATATCAAATTACAGAGAAAATAATATATACAAAATGCGAAACAGGTTTGTCTCCTTAAACATCACTACTAACATCAATTAAACTGAATAATATACAGCTACTTGCAACTATAACTGGAAGTCTTTCAAAACCGCATTTTAATCCGATATACAGATATATTCTTTATATACACGGAGAAAAAGAGTCACTAAACGTTCAGTTGCCGGCAGTCAAGTGTTCAGTTCCAGATGAATCTACCGAACGTACGGCTATGGCAACTGAATATATTTAGTTAAAAGTATTTAGTGAACGGAAACAATATATGTTCAATAAGACGTTAGAGTGCCTGTTACTGGATGCATCTAGTAAAACTAGTAACTAGCGTAAAAAGAGGGGTCTGGTGTGGGGTTCGAACTCACGACCTTCAGGTTTGGTTATTCACCTTGTTGTCCAATACTCTATCCCTGCTCCACCGTTTGTTCTCTTGAACGTAAGATATTTAACTAGTCCTTTTATGTTAGAAAACAGTTTCTCAAGTAAAGACATTTAGCTAGACTTTAATTATTCGAAACTTGGAAATTTTATTAATTGAACCTGTGTTAGAATAGAGCTACGAAGAAGACTGATTCGTGATTTTACAGAAGTTAGACACCTCAAGAGTATCATAACGACATTTACTTTATTGTTCGGCTCGATGACATTTCTCAAACAAACTGGCTGCCAATTTCCAAGACACCCTCCACTAGATGAATAACTCAAGCAACTATAACCACCCAGTTGCGTTCTCCTCATTACGCATTTGGAGCTTGTTACTGCAATGCTTAGTATGTTACAGTTTGCATAATACAATAGTAACTGGCATCAGACATGTTTTGTTGGAGTTCAATCAAACATCGTTCAGTTCTTGGTACTATATTGTTCAGTACCTGTTGATCTATGATTAGTTGCGTTAAGTAAAGTAAACACTTTTTACGATTTGAGTTTCCCTGCACGTAATATAGAAGTTGGCTATTGTACAGTTCGCAGTATCAAATGTTTTGTTGACGGTATCAGAAAACCCTTAACTGGACCTGTTTAGTTAAAACTTATAGATCGAATTTTCTCAGTGTATTATTTTAAAAAAAATATTTTTAAATTATTTTTTATTTTGTTTTCCTAATCATTTTCGTGTTCCTTTTTCAAAATGTATTTTTGCACACAGCAAGTGATTTCATTGATTTATGCTACAGATAATCAATGTAATCAGTAAGATTGGAGTTAAGGTTTCATACATTAATCCAAATTTACCTTGCTTTGTTTCCCTACAGGTTTACGAGGCAAATGAGGGATTATTTATAAATACTTTACTATACTATACTTTCCTATACTTCCTATATCTTCACCCTGGAAAACATAAGAAATCAACTAAAGACATATAGACTGAAGTTATTTGGTATAGTGTGTATTAAAATACTAATAAAACTCCAGGAAACTGAAGAAATATTTGGAATTATACGAAGAATTTAAGTTCCTAGAGATAATACAAATTACAATAAAGTGAAAAACTATGCATTCTTACCGAAATATGCTCATATATATATATATATATATATATATATATATATATATATATATAGCGGGATCGTAACAAGAAATAAGTAAGAAATTATTATTTTTTTAAATTTTCTACAGAGAATTGTACTACCCCGAAGAAGAGCTGGGAATTGAAGACTCAGAAGAAAATGATGTAGATGTCCCAGATGTAATGAAAGAAGAAGTGGATAAAGTAATTCGAGGGATGAAGAACGGAAACTGGCCAGGAGAAGATGAACTCACAGCAGAGATGTTTAAATGGGGAGGTGAAAACATGAAAGAGGAACTTGCGAAATTATTCTCAATGTGCTTGAGGAAGAGAGAAATAACCAGAAGTTGGAATAATGCTGTTATCATTTTGTTGTACAAGAAAGGGGACAAAGAACGCGTCAAAAACTACAGACCAATTATTTTACTGTCAGTTCTATACAAAATGTTCACCAAAGCTATTTTGAATCGTATTGCACGGGATTTTGGATTTTAACCAGGGAAGGGAACAAGCCGGATTTCGTCGTGGATTTAGTGCAATGGACCACATAGAAACACTGAATGAAGTTATGGAAAGGACTAATGAATATGACCTTCCACTATGTTTGGGATTCAGAGATTTCGAAAAAGCTTTCGATTGCGTCTCTATGTCAGCAGTACTTAAATCACTTGAACACCAAGGTATCGAAAATGCGTACATCAAACTACTGTGAAATATTTATTCTACTGCCACATCTGTCATTAGACTACATCAAGAAAGTTGGAAAAGGGGTGAGTCAAGGAGGTTCAATTTCCGCAAAACTGTTTTCAGCGGTCCTGGAGAGAGTGTTCCAAAATTTAAATTGGGATGAAGTTGGAATTAAAATTAACGGCTAATATCTTCATCACCTACGGTTCGCTGATGATATAATCCTGGTTGCTTCAAATGCGGAAGAACTACAAACCAGAATGGAAGAACTGAATAATGAGAATTCGAAAATAGGCCTTAAAATGAATTTAAGTAAAGCAAAAATCATATACAATCAACATGGTGCAAAAAAAATAAAGATTAGCGGAAAAACAATAGACATAGTTGATGAGTATGTGTACCTAGGCCAGCTCAAACATCGAATGCAAAGTTGACTGATGAAATAAATATAAGATGTAAAATGGCGTGGAGTTCGTTTGGAAGACTACACTTTATTTTCAAAATCAAACTACCAATGTGTCTGAAGCGTAAAGTTTATAATCAATGTGTCTTACCTGTAATGATATACGGCTGTGAAACTTGAACATCGAATGCGCAAACGACTCATAGATTGAGAGTCACACCAAGAGCAATGGATATATGCATGCTAGGAATAACCAGGAAGGACAGGAAGACAAATTAATGGATTCGCGCACAAACAAAGGTAGAGGATGTAATCAAGACTGCGAAGAAGATGAAGTGGAGATAGGGCGGTCACATAGCTAGACGAACAGATGGAAGGTGGACGACAAGTGTACTACACTGGATTCCTAGAGAAAAGAAACGACCAAGACGACGTCCAAATACAAGATGGGTAGATGAAATCAAGCGTTTTTCAGGATCTGCATGGTTGAGGATAGCAGTAAACCGAGATATGTGGAAAGAAAAGGGGGAAGCCTTCATCCAGCAGTGGATAGAAAACGACTGAATATGGTATATATATTTCTAATTACGGTATTATTCAAGGAACTTATTTATATTTGATCATAATTACCGTCCGCAAAAATAAATTATCTTTAGTTCAAAATTCAGGGAAATAAGCTGTTTTTATTCAAGGGCAGAGACATACGTTTGGGTTTATTAGTACATTATTTTTTAATTTGAATTTATTTTTTAAGGCCTTTATACAACTTTGGCGTAGTCCCGATGGATGAGGAGATGAATTGGTGAAATGAAGAAAGTGGAAGGAAACGGGAGAACCCCGAGATAACCCACACACTTTGTTTGTCCACCACAAAACCCACATGGCATGAGTAGGTATCGATCCGACTACTCCTAGCACTAGAAGTGAGCGCTCTACCAATTGATCCACCGCCGCTCCACTAGTACATTGTGTTTCATTATAAAAACACTGAACATTTTTCCTTCATGCTCCGGGCTTCAAAGCTCGTCAATTACTGTAAAAATATATACAGAAAGAGACAGTGCAACAAAAATATTTAGTTATGTGCATATTTCAAAAGAGTCGCATAATTAATACTTTGAAAAACAACCTACTACATATAGGTTTCTTCTAGTGAGTCAATTGCAGTAGTGCTCTCATGAGAACTATTATTTCAAAACATATCATAACGTAGACTCCCAACATGTTTTTTTTTAAGTATAGGAATGGCTGTCGGCACGTAACAGTATGGGGGCAATTTGAAAAATTGAATTTTAAAATAGGGTTGTAACATTGACAGCTAGGAACTTAGGTAAGGAAAAACCACAGTATGTTTCAGTTATGTCGAATATGTATACCCAAAGCTTGGTGCGAAAACGTCGAACTAAATGGAAGTAGCAAATACTTAATGTTTTAAATTGAGTGACAACACTGTCAACTGTGGGACCTGAAGTATCTCTATGACGCGTCCCAGTAAGGAAATACAAAGTTTAATCCTAAGACATTCAACGATATGGAAGGAATTGCCAATTTTATTTTTTAGAATTGGTTGGCAACAGTGACAGCTGGAGCTCTGGAAGTACGTGCATCAGCTGTACCAGTACCTAATGCACATGTCAAATTTTGTACAAATCAATGCGGAAACGTCCAATGGTATCACATATGAAATCTAGATTTTTTATTCGTTTGGCAACCCTGACAAACTGCGGTGCCTGGAGTGCCTGAATGACCTGTCCCAGTACCTAATGAACATGAATGTAAAATTTAGTGTAAATGAATGCACGTGTAGATTTCCATTACTATAGGCATTTCTATAAGTTGAATGTTAAAGTACACTGGAAAATCTGAGAACTGGGGTGTTTGAGGTCGGGGAACCCCCAAAACTTCAATATATCGTGTTGAATGATGTTTAAGCTAAGTTTGCAGAAGATATGGCATGGAAAAAGGTTTTTAATTGTCAACCCTGAGAACAGAGTAGCTCAGAAAATCTCACATATACCAAAATATTTGTATTCTAGGGTTTAATTTATGTGGTATTTCTTCCTAATTACCTTTATAAAAGTAATTCTTACTTAAAAGAACATTAGCAGTATTACATATTGCTGCCCTAAAAAAACTAATGAAATTAAAAAAAGGAAGTCTCATGTTTTTATTTTTTCTACAACACTATCTCTACGTATAACTTAATTATGGTTACACAATTCACATCCATGCTCCGAACCGTCAGTTTTGAAATTATTACCGAACTCCTCCAACTTCAATATAATAGACTTAGCATAATATAAATTGAAACAAATGAACATCAGACAATGGAATAAAATCGACAAATGCTGGTATCCGAATATAAATTATGACTGAATGAACCGTTCACGTACGATATATATTGATAAGAACCAGTTCACAACGACGCTCCATGCTGTTGATAATTATGGTGACCATCTTCATTGGTATGTTGATCATTGTTGGTGGATATATTTAAAGATCATACACGTTTCGTGGAGGGGCAAAGGGGCCAGCCTCGCTTGTATTCAGAGTATCCCACATGTGCTCTACGAAGATAATTTTACTAGCCTCTCCACTCTTTGGATATGATACTGCACCAAGTATTGGTAGTCTAGATGTGCTCTAGAGTCGTCAATATACTTTTGGAAATGAATACGTCACCACTTTCATCTATATTAGATCTGACACAACGATCCTAAATGTTATAGCTATATTGCTGATCTACAGCTATATACATATGTGACTTACAACCTATATTAAACTTCTGGTTTCTAGAGGGCCTTAAAACTGCATACCATCACGTCTTACACTTTCCTTTATTCATAGGAAAAGGAACAGAGAAAGCTAAAACCAAACCCATTCTCGTGATTTTCATTCCTCTGATTGGATTGAGGAAAATTTTAAGAAATCTCAGTAAGAATTGCCAGCTTGAACGGAACTGGAACCTGTACTGTCTACTCATTGTTTCTATGAAGACACCGACAGTAAACAATATATTGTGGTGGATGATCCTTCAGTAAATATTCTCTATCCACCACACACTTCAACGCATTTTCACAAAATTATCCGTAGAACAGAACATAAATTAATCAATTGCATTACCATTTACTGATGTTAGTTGATATGTTATGCTTTATGAGACTTCACAGATATCATTGTTTGATAATTATGAACCTACTTGAAGTTACTTCTGTTTATTAAAGGTAAACGTTCAATTGGCCTTCTTTACGAACCATTCCTTCGTCTTCTTCTTGCAACAACTACTGGATGTATTCAAAAATATTGGTATGGTAAAAAAATAATAATTTTACAAGCACTTGCATGAATAGGAAGTGTAACATCCAATGTAGCATAGTAGATAACTTAAGTTTGATTCAAGTACTTAATTCTGCTAAATAAATATACTTTGTCGAATGTGTTCTAATTTTTTTTAATTGTTGAAATTCAAACCTTGAAAGTTTCGAAAAAGTGCTATACTTCTAAGCCATTGTGGCAAGAAATTGGTGATTTATTTTTCAAAAAAAATATATATACTTCAAATAGATAAGAAATTATTTATTTAGGTTTACCTATTTACATTCAAGTTATTTTCATCAGTCCTTAGCCCAAATAACCATAACCTCCAACTCCAGCATGAAGATTGCCACCTACGCGTTTGACAATGGCATTAAATCCGTTGACGTCATCAG
>JAGDQP010013596.1:0-47378 GCA_022664845.1 Lepisma saccharinum
AACAAAGTTTCGAATGGTGGAAGTGTCAAATAAAAGTGAAAGAGCTAAAAGTACCTGGGACTATTTTTTGTAACTTTTGTTGTTTAGGCAAAGCATATGGTGTGAGTGTTAAAGGCGATTGCATATAACGAAATGAAATCTAACCTGACTTTATCTTACCCGTCTTGACTCGCTATAGATCGTTCCACATTGAGTCTGTGATTTTTGTAGCAAAATACGTGCCAGTCATAACAGGAAGTGACGCTATTAGTATTCCTCTACATGCCGCCATGTTTTCATCTTGTGACGTATTTAATGAAATAATGATGGCATATGTCCTTTCGTAACACTTTTTAGATTGTTTGCTGTCGCTATATGTTTCTAGAAGTGTCTGTATTAATTATTTACAAGGGAATCTGGTGTAGAGCTTACATATATGGCTCGATAGCTGACAGAATTGAAAGTAAAAGGTATTCCTATTTTATGAGCTTTGCGCGTGCGGTATAAGGCTTTAGGTCAACGACTCGAAGATCCCGGGATCGAGTCCCGGCAGAGGCATGGATATTTGTGGATTTTAACTAGGGTTAAGAGGTCGAATCGTGACGGGCCGATGTCGAAAGTTACTAGACTGGCTCATATAAAATAAAGTTTACCAAAGTGTTTTTAAGCGCTTTGCAAACGATGTCCCATAAGAATGTTAGCACCTTGTATATTTTAATGAGAAGAGTCCATGTTGATTCCCGGAGGGAACACAAATGATTGAAACCAACTTAAAACCAAAGTCACCATCTGATCTGATGGACATCTGATGGAAGGGAATGACAAACACTAATAGTTTACCAGGCCAGGAACTTTCTAATTTGAATTTCATTCAAGGGGACTTTGGCCCAGACAGTATGGATAATTGTGGGAGAATTGGTGGAATGAAGAAAGTGGGAGGAAATGGGAGAGGCCCAAGAAAACCCACGCAGAAGGTATTTTTCCATCACAAAGTCTACATGGAATGAGCTAGGATCGAACCGAGGTCCCCAAGCACAAGAGCAAAACGTTTTACCACTGAGCTACCTCGACCCAGGGACTTTCAATTCATAAACCCAGTTCCGCGCAGAACCCAGTCACTTGTGCTCTTATTTCATCTTTTATTTTATTTTGGCGGCACAGATTCGATATGCTATATTAGCTGGTTAGGTTAGATTGCATCAAGTATGAAAAGGTACAGAATACAAGGACCATGAAATACTTACAAAGGCGATGGCATATCCATGGTGATGGCATAAAAGACAAATAGTACAAAGCCACTTCAGAGTAAGTACGATCGAACTAACCTAATATTACGGGTATCTATCCTAAGTAATTTAACCTATCCTAAACTAATCTTAACTATTCTCAGCTTTCTTAACGGTGTAGATCACCCCCGCCATCTTGGTATGTCATTTCCATTGATTTACATGGGAATTGTTTTACTCATTTTATGCCTCTCGGAAGTAGAATATTTAAGTTCTGCTTTCACAAAATTTGTCTTGGTGGTTATTTTGACTCTTGTATAGTTTTGGTTTGTGAAGTTTCTTCAAATATACCGTATAAGTATAATGTATTATTAATAGTTTGCTATATAAATCACAATATGTTAACGGGAAATTATAATGTTCGTGTGTAAAATATTGCATTTCTATGAAATAGCATGAGTAAAAGAGAACATGACGATAAACTGGGCGAAAACAGAAGTTAAAAGTATGCTGCTGAAAGATATAAGACGAGTAAAACAATTCCCATGTAAATCAATAGAAAGTGCGTACGAAAATGGTGGGGGTGATCTACACCGATAACGTGAAAAATATTAAACAAAATACCAAAATAATTTTCAATGCCGTGTACAGAGGTGCAAATGAATTTTGCCACCATATTATGGAAGAATTACTACAAAACACACCCTAGCAAGAAAATATCACCTCGTATCTAGCATGCAAAGGTGCTTTGCTAGTACCTTAGAAGTGCGTCTGTTTAAGTATACCCTCGAACATTTTCACTTTATACTGTTATTAGAATTACTTACATGATTCAAACCACATACGGTGCCACATGTACATTTATAAAGCACATATATATAGATACCAAAATAATTCGTGAGTAAGAGTTTCAGATATTAACTATATTTCCAGTAGACATTCGTAGTAAGCGATTCCTAACAGCGATGTAATAATTTAAATGTAAACTAATTTCGTATCGGTACCATTATAATATTTCTACACCTAATATTTATCTAACCAACTAATAAATACTTACCAATCAAAACTCTTCTTCAGGTAGCACAATAATAAAAACACGTTCACATACTTTCAAAAACCGGAAGTTAAAAACGACTATACTGCGTAGTCAAATTGTCTACACACAAGACTTCCAAGGAATTGGTATTTCAATAGATTCTTAAACTTGTAAAGGTAATACGAAACGAAATTTATAGATACGAAAAAAAATAATTTAATATTCTACGCTTGAACTTCTATCAGTACATTTAAAAGTGTAACTGAACTGTAATTTTCATCCAGGTGTTTCGCTGCACCGCTACAGCATGCAAGAAATATAATAACCTTGAATATCCTTTATAAATTCTCATGAGTATATCCTAGGAATATCCTTATTTGATCCCGAATGTTCTGGGATATTCAACGCATATTCAGGATCTAAACAGGATATTGCTGATATAAAGTTTAAAGTTAATTAAAATAAATTATTCTGCAAGAATTAACGCGTAAGAGTTCGAACTTCGAACGTCAAAAAAGCAATATCCTTTTTGGATATTCTCAGAATATTCTAGGGATATTCCGAAAATTCTATTGCAATATCCTATTAATATTCTTTTGATAATATCCTAGGAATATTCTAACTTGATTCCAAATGTTCTTCGAAATCCTGCGCATATTGGAGATCTAAATGGAATATTACTGAATACAGGATTGGCATCTGTAATACATATTATTATGACCGAACCCAAGTCTGAAGCAACTGTTTAAGTGTCAAATATGAACACCCTTTTGGAATATTCCCAGAATATTCCGAAAATTTCAATGAAGAATATTCTGAGGATATCCTAGTGATAACGCACTGAGTTCGGGGGTCATTAATACTGTAATGAGGGCGTATGCGAGAGGTCTAAACTATAACTAAGGCATTGCTCTTCACGGAAAGATTCCACGTTACCGGCATGGTACCTATATGGAAGGCGATGGTCACCTTCTTTATCGGACTTGGCTGTAGACGAGAAAATACTGAAGAACATTTAATAAGACATTTATTATAGGTCTTTGCTAAGTATCGGAAGTACACAAGTTACATATCTAAACATTAATCGTAAACAAGAGATGCCAATACATATCGTTGGTGACGGCGTTATTAATCATGAATCAAACTGAATATGATTAACAAATACGTGAAATTTAAATTAAGTTAAGCTAAGTTGAGATAAGATAAAACAAAATTTGAATAGTTAAGCTGGGCTCCAAATACCAAATTATATCGAAACAATAACAATACCAATTTAGATCATTTTAGAGTGAACAACGTACCTTCGTAATTTTAAGATGAATTATAGTTCATGGATGATGTGATGGATGGATGCACTTTGTAAAATAAACTGTCACTTTCACTAATAATGGTTTACCCGTGTTTAAACCCAATTTGAAGAATTCTAAGTCCAAAATAGAAGTAAAGTTTAAAGATGAAATTCAGTAATAGATATGCTTGTATAGATGGCTGCGTCTCGTCTGTTGTCTGACCCGTCCTAAGTTCTGAGAGACGTCTGAAGTCTATCAGGACTCTGAGGTCTCTGCGGTCTATGAGGTCTCGACTGTCGATTTTCACTCAAATTTATATATGTTTGTTTTCGAAAGAAAGGAAGCGCATGGTCTGGTTCTCGTGGGAAGATTACAATTATTCAAGGTTGAATTAAGTCATTTTCTTGGAGGATATCGAGTCACACTCGTTCAAGGTGAAGTCTTATTCATTTCTTGGAAATTACGTTATTGGTGTCCACATTACATATTGTCTGGAAGTCACATGGGTTTTATATAATATTCCATAGTTCTTGTGAGTCAAGGTCGAATCGAGGTACCACACGGTAGTTCGTAATTTAGGAATGTATATGAGAACGGAAATGATGTCACTGTCACATCTGTTGTACGTTGCTATGTCATAATGAATGGAGCTTGATACAATAATAGCTATAGATCATGATTCATAAACGTCAAGACAAGTCTTAAAATTAATACAATATAAATCTTAAACTGTACAAAATTAAATAAACTATTGACCAAAAATATAAGAAAGAATGAAATTAAAATATATAATATGCGGTCCTACAACACTAGGAATATCCTTAGTTAATCCGAAATATTCTGCAACATTCTACGAATTGGAGATGTAAATGGATTATCAATGGTTATTGGGTTAGCATAAGCAAAACACACTATTTTGGCAGAATACAAGTCAAAACGGAGAGTTCTATAATCAAAGAAGAAATACTCCTTCGAGATATTCTCAGGATTCTCAGATTAATCTCATGTCTAAGAGGCGAGAGAAAACATTCATAATTTTATAAAGGGAGACATGCCTAAAAGACATAGGTAATACGTGGAATTCTAAACTCCGTATTTCAAATCTAAGATGTCTGTTTTTATTAATAATTAAAACTAAAATAAATAATTCGGGTGGAAATATAGTATCCGTTAAATTCTATGTCTTATTGTTTGAATACTTTTTTCGCACTAGGGGACGCCATTCCCACGCAATTGAACTTTTTCTATTTCTTGTTCCTAGTGTGAAATTTTATTTCCTCCCTTCAAGATTTTTTTTTTTTCATGATAAACTTCTGAAGCAAGATATATGAAAACGTACATCTATCAATTCCAATGATTTGAATTCATTATTGGCCTTTAGGTATCGATAGCTCATGCTGGAATAGGGTATGGGAAAGGATGCAGAAGTGAATCGACTAGGGTCTAGGTTGAAGGTATCATCCCGGCATTTCTTTGTCAGACTAACGACAAAACCCTAAAAAGACCTCAGTCAGGATAGTCGGTCGGTGTCGAACACAGCACCTCCAAAGTGCTTAGAAGCGAACACTTTACTAACTAAACCATGACCACTCAAAACTTCCAATGACGTTTAGTAGATCGTTTTTCATGAAAAAGCTAAAGAAGATAATAAAATGTTTTACTCCATGAAGAGCCCAAGTAAAGAGAGAAGTGAGCACATTATGTGAAGGAAGCTCCCAACATGAAATTATTTGTTTTTTAATGTACCAGATACTTGCGGTTTTATGTAATAAAATATTATGATGATTTGAAAAAATAAATAATTCTTTTACATTTTATGAAGTGGTATACCTGCAATGTTCAAGCCATTGATGACCAACTAAAAAATTTTCAGTTATTCCTCCTTTCGTTCTCTTGTGAAGGAAAAAGGAATTTAGCATTCGAACGAAAAAGAAATATTAAAAAAATAATTAAACGAGACTGATTCACTTTTGATAAATGGAGAAAACAACATGTTGCAACATATCAAAATATAATTATTTTATTTTTAATTTATAGTTAGTTATGGATCTTACAGGTAGCTATGGGATAAGCCCGTCATATGTCAGATTGATAGCATCCTTCGGGAAGCACTCTTCCAAGTACAGGGAGGGTTAAGTTAGTGGCCATGACCTTTTGTCTAGATATTATATCAAGATTCGACTAGTGAAACTCAGGAAACCCTTGGAAAAGCTCAGTCATTGTGGCGACAGCAGAATTCGAACCTGTGTGCCTCCCTGGTGCTAATTCAAGGTCTCAGAAATATAAGTTACATACATGTGTCTATTAAAAGTAGTTCACGTCTGTGAATCTCTTGTTATCTACAAAGAGCAGTTTATTCCTAAGAGGATTATGAAAGAAACATTGCATCAAATGTCCAATGACCAGTTAAATTTTCTTGAGGGTATCAAGATCTGCCTTTCAGTTAATAAAAAAATAAATGAAGCAGATGAATCCAGGTTATCCAGGATGCATTAAACCTTTAAACAAGGTTCCAAAAGTAAAAACACTAACCGTATATTTTGTCCTTTTAATATGGCTGTGCCTGCATTCATTCGACGTTCCCTTTGGATAAAAGGTTTTGTGACATTTTTAACTTCCGAAATTTTGGAAAAGCTTTTACCTTAAAAGTTCGAAGAAATGGCCAGCGTTGGAGTGAAGTTTCCAAGTTTTATGCTGATAAATGAAGCATATATTGGAAATTAATAAGATGTTTATTTTGGGATTAAGTGAGGCAAACAGTTCCAAGATTTCTTCAATATCTATTTTAGCCTAATATTAGAAACTGTTTATAAAACTTTATCATTGATAAGTTCGATTATTAGCTGAAGTACCGAAGAAAAATACCTAAGATTCAGGTACTAGGTACAGTAAAAAAGTACCTAGTTACAGGTACTAGGTATTGCAACTGAAATGTACATAGGTACATGCTTTAGGTACGTGTTTTGTACCTAGGTACTACCCAACACTGATCACTAATATAAAGATGTTCAAATTACTCACAGCCAAAAAGTTTCAGAATTTGTAAGGTATTATTATTATCATTATTGAACACTGTTATCGAATTTGTTGTGTTGTGTTCTGTCAATAAATAAATAAGTTATAACTTATAAGTGTATAGCATGTGTCCTTGTACTTTCATGCTACAAAGTTAGAATGGGACTGACATCTGAGCTTGTGTTTTGTGTTTCATTCTTATACTTGAATGGTAGCGAGACTGCTATACGTGGAGAAATCTTACATTATCATCATGTGGGAGTCATGCAAGGCTTACTGATTGTTACACTTAACAGGAAGGGAGTAAATGACTTACTTCATGTAATATAAAGTTATTTTAATTTACATTAATAGTAGTAAAACAAACATTACTACTTTACATTAGGAATACTATTTATTTCCAGTTTTGCCTTTGTACACACCGATAACCACTTTTATTCAATGTTCCAGGTAGGATAGATCAAACATCTATGCCCTTGTCAAAGGCCAACTGGTATCGAATGCTGGGATGGTACCTTAACTAAGACCCCAACCTCTATCCCAATAATCCTCTCCCATATCCTATCCGTCCTGAGCCAAAGATGGCTGAAAATCTTTAAAACAGTAAAAAATATCGTAACCAGTGTTTTATGAACAGTAGAAATAAGTTTTATTTTTCTTCCTAGAAATTATATCTCATATCTTCAAAAGAGAAATGTTTCTGGAGATTGTAGTTCCCACTACTTTGCGGCGAGATAAATAATATGGTACACAATCTACACATGGGTACAACAAAGCAAGAATAGTGCTGAATTTAATTAGAGACTGTATACCTGTCTTTGAATATATATATCCCTCTCTCTTCATATATATATATATATAGATAAAATGGTAAAACAGGTAGAAAAAAGGATACTTACATGGTAGATTCTGAGACAGCTGTACAATAATATCACAAACACAATAGAAAAGTAGTACGTTTGGCAAATGCGTTTTCAACTAGTAGGAGGAAAAATGGTCAGAGCGGACAGGTGCGGGAATGGTGTTAAGGAAACGCCATATTATGGAGGCGGGAAAACGACTAGATGGGACGGAGAAAACACCAAAAGAAGAAGAAAGTGCGAAGATTACTAGGAGCAGATAAGGGGTTTCCTGAGGGAATAAAAGGGTACAGAATATCAGAGGGAAGGGGGAAATAATAACAATAATAATAATAGAGATGAAGGGGAGAACAAAGAAAAGAAAGGAAGAAGGAGAAGACACTACGCTGCAGGGAGTTACTGGCAGTTGAGGCCGAGTTCATGGTTGGCGGAAAGGATGGAGATGCAGTCTGGTTCCATCTCTTTCTAACTGGCAGGTGAGTCAGGGTTCAGGACTTTCAGGATTCGGACTAGAAAGGTTTTGTCAAAGGTGCGGAAGTTGAGATTTGGAGGAGTAGCGATGGTTGTTGTTGCGCTATGTTAGAGGAGTTTGGGTTTCGCCAAAGTAGAAGGCGGAACACAGGTTACAGAGTAGGAGATAAACGAGATTGGAAGATATGTAACTGCCGGAGTGTTGGAAAGAGTACGTCTTCTGAGTGACAGGACATACGAAGGAAAGACTGGGATCAAAATTAGGACAGGTTATGCAGAAGGGTCCATTGCACTTGCCAGATTTGTGGGGAGGGAGCGGGATTGGTCAAGTTCTGGTGAGAATCCTGTTGAGATTCGGAAGTCTGCTGTAGACAATTTTGGGGCACGACCGAAAAACTTTCAGTTTCAGGTGACGCAGTGAATATGGGATGTGCCAGTTTAAGGAGCTTTTGGAGGGCCTGAAGGCTGGGGTGGTACTGGGTGAGAAGATTGGGAGCGGAGGGAGCTAAGCGGGGAAGTCGATTGGAGTTGGGATGATTACGGGCACGGTCCAGTTGTTTCCGGATGAGGTGTCTGGGATATCCACGGTCAGTGAGAGCTGAGGAGAGGGTTCTGAAATAGTTTTGGAGCAGGTCATCAGAGGAACAGATGCGGGAGCCCCGGAGAGCAAGAGCGTATGGAAGAAGGCGTTTGGTATGGTATGGACGGGAGCTGTTGAAATAAAGATACTGTATAGTGTTGGTAGGTTTGATGCGAACGCCTGTCTCAAGTCGATTGCTCTTGAACCAGATATCCACATCAAGGAAAGTTATGTAGTTATGTGTTCCCTCGAGAAGGACCAGGGGAACTTGACAGGGAAAGTGCAGTTGAGGTTTTGCAGAAATGTTTCAAGAGACTCTCTTCCGTGAGTCCATATTAAGAAAATATCGCAGTCTTCTTCCTTTCTCTTTTTTGTTCTCCCCTTCATCTTTATCATTATTTCCCCCTCCCCTCTAATTCTGTACCCTCTTATTCCTTCAGGAATCCCTTTATCTGCTCCTAGTAACCTTCGCACTATCTTCTCCTTTTGGTGTTTTCTACGGCCCATCTAGACATTTTTCCGCCTCCATAACCTGGCCACACTGTCACCCTGCTTTGTGTTGATAATATGGCGTTTCCTTAACACCATTCCCGCACCTGTCCGTCTTTTGCGAAACGTATTAATTTTTTATTGTGTTTGTGATGTTATTGTACGGCTGTCTCAAGAATCTACCATGTAAGTATCCTTCTTTTCTACCTATTTTACAATAGAGAGAGAGAGAGAGAATATATAACTAGCACAAAGGAAAGTCGGGAGAGCAAATTAAGGTAAATTTTAAAAAAATAAAGGAAAATACTTACAGCTTATAATTTCGTATTAGATCACACACATATTTACTTATCTAAAAGTCACTACGATATTTCGTACATTCAGTTGCACGTTTTCAAGTATAGAGAAAGTGAGCAAAGTGCACGTGTCCACAAAGTACAAGATTGAAGAGAGAGTGGCAACACGTAGCGGACGATGCATCGAAACTGGAGAAAAACTCAATGCTGTAGTGCGTAGATTTCGGGAACTTGAAATAATAACTTTATAGCCTGTAAGTACAGGGTGAGATCGTTGGTGGATATGTGCTGGAAATGAAGAGGAAAAGGTAAATTTAGAGTTATTGAAGATAAAGGTCAGGATATGTTTTCGCGATTAAATCATGAGTAAAGGCATTCTCCCACAGACGCATGTTGAGGTGCTAGTCGTAGGGGGTAAATGTGCATAGACTACATTTAATTGAATAATAGGGAAATACTTCAAGACGTGTCTGTTCTAAATAGCTTCAAAATCTCAAGTGATCATAGGAAGATGAGATGTAAGCTGAAACTAAATACTAGACTTGAGAGGAAGAAGTTTATCAGAGGAAAACCGCCAGTGTTAAATCTAGATAATCTATCGAAAAACGGACAGAAATTCGAGATAGAACTAAGAAACAGATTCAGTACCTTGGAAGAGTAAGAAGATATCTATCACTAGCAGAAACAAAATACTGACTGACATAATAAGAGAGACGGCCAAAGCAAAATCTCAGAAGAAACCAAATTCTTGATGAAGAAAAGGAGGGAAGTGAAAAAAGAGGAAAATTACATAAAGAGGATTGAGTACATAGAACTAAATAAAACCGTAAGGAAGGAAACAAGAGAAAATGTACGTGGGTACAACGAAAATCTTGTTAGAAATACAATCGAGGAGAACAAGAGTCTGAAGAAAACCAAACAAGTAGCTCATGATAGGGAAAAGGCAAATAATTGCAGTTAAGAGACCTGACAGGACCTTAACCAGAAATAGGGGGAAATTATATTTTTAAAAAATGAAAAATTTCTAGAGAATTGTATTACTTCGAAGTAGAACTAGGAAATGAAGATCCAGAAGAAAATAATGTAAAAGTTGCAGACGTAATGAAAGAAGAAGTGGATAATGTACTTCGAGCGGTAAAAAACGGAAAATCGCCAGGAGAAGATGGACTCGCAGCAGAGATGTTTAAATGGGGAGGTGCAAAGATGAAAGAGGAACTTATTCTCAATGTGCCTGAGGAAGAGAGAAATACCCTCAAGTTGGAATAATACAAATATTATTTTATTATACAAGAAAGGGGACAAAGAACGCGTCGAAAATACGTCTACTGTCAGGTCTGTACAAAATGTTCACCAAATTTATTTTGAATCGTATTGAACGAGACTTGGGTTTTAACCAGGGAAGGGAACAAGCTGGATTTGGTCATGGATTTAGCGTAATGGACCACATACGAGCATTGAATGAGATTATGGAAAAAACCAATGAATATGATTTCTACTATTTCTGTGATCCATAGATTTTGAAAAAGCTTTTGATTAGACTCCCTGGCAGCAATACTTAAATCACTTGAAGTTACTGATACATCAAGTTAATGTGAAACATTTACTCGACTGCCACATCTGCCATTAGACTACATCAAGAGATTGAAAAATTTAATGTTGGAAAAGGGATAAGGTAAGGTGATTCAATTTCTCCAAAACTATTTTTATCGATCCTATGGGGAGTATTCCAAAATTTAAACTGGGGTGAAGTTGTAATAAAAATCAATGGTAATTACCTCAATCACCTACGATTCGCTGATGATATAACCTTGTTTGCTTCAAGTAAAGAAGAACTACAAACCGGAGTGAAAGAGCTGTGTAATGAGAGTTCGAAAATAGACCTTAAAATGAATTTAAGCAAAACAAAAGTAATGTACAATCAACATGCTGAAAAGAAGATAATAAAGATTCCTGGAAAGAAAATAAGTATAGTTGATTACCTAGGGCAGCTCAAAACATCGAATGACAAGTTGACTGATGAAATTAATAGAAGATGTTAAATGGCGTGGAATCCGTTTGGAAAACGATACTTTATTTTCGCTTAAGCGTAAAGTTTATAATCAATGTGTCTCACCTGCAATTATGTACGGCCGTGAAACTTGGAAATTGAATGCACAAACGACTCAAAGATTAGGAGTCACACAAAGAGCAATGGAGAGATGCATGCTAAGAATAACTAGGAAGGACAGAAAGACAAATGAATGGATTCGCGCACTATTAAAGGTAGAATATATAATCAAGACTGCGAAAAGGATGAAGTAGAGATGGGTCGGTCACATAGCTAGATGAACAGATGGAAGTTGGATGACGAAGTACTACATTGGATTCCCAGAGAAAAGAAATGACAGAGACGACGTCCAAATGCAAAATGGGGAGATAAAATCCAGCGCTTTCAGGAGCTACATGGATGAGGATAGCATCAGACCGAAATATGTGGAGAGAGAAAAGGGGGAGGTCTTCATCCAGCAGTGGATAGAAAACGGCTGAATATGACGATGATGATAATACATGGTCACTGGTAATTCGACGTATTCCCTTGAAGCGGTACAGCTAATTTGCAACAATTGAAACACAATGTGTATCGTAAAAATGTTGGTAGTTTTCGAGATATTTGCATTTCAGTGCTTTCTGGAATTTATGCTACCCAGGGAGATAATACCAGAGAGAAAGAAATTCCCATTAAAGTCGTCTACGCAGTTCTTTACTCACTTTACAAGTTTCGCTAACTTATTACTAGATGTCTCCTGGGTTGAACAAGCTTCGCTATCTAACCACTAGATGTCTCTTACATTACTTTTTCGACTTTTCAACAGCGCGGTAATTTAGATTGTGTCACGTGATCCTCCCATCCGCTTTTGATCTCTTCATTATCTTTTCAGGTCTCGGTAGAGAGAAGGGAACTGAAGAAAGAGAGCTGTAACTTCCCTTCCCTTCTTTATTTCGCTCCCCTCGCTTCTCTCTCGTAGTAATCTGACTAGATCTCCACGTGGTTGAACTGAACTATAGGGGGTCTGGAAGACTTGTCTCGTGCTTATGTCGCATGACGTCAATTTGTTACCCTCAGTATAAGCGCAGGCAGATATGAACTTAGATTATAAAGGAGGAAAAACTCGCATTGATGTTTGCGTACGAGTATAAACAAATAGTGTTCCATTCTTTCAATTTTATTCGCTGTATTTTCAGCTGACATGTCTATTCTAATTTCGCAACATGAGTTTATTTATACTGAGATCTCAGGTCAGACAATAACTCTTATGTTTTCAGCGTGTAACTGTTTCATTAACTTATTCGAGCTATCATTTTATTATTATTGTGGTGTATTGTGCAGTTAAGATTCCATGCAAGGTATGAAGGGAAGAAAGAGATCCCCCCTCCTAGGAGATTCCAATCTCTCCTCCGGGAGAGTTTGTTGAATTTGTCTCTTATATTCTGTAATTTTTAACCACATCTCTTGGAAGAAAGTAAAGTTTTTCCTGTTCCGTGCATGACTGTTTCTCACATTGATATCAAGACAGTGGCGGCGATAAGGCCCCCGCGAATGCCGCCGCGCGGAGGCCCCGACCCAAATGGGGCCCCAACCAACTAATAAAATATAATTTTCCGATGAAAATAATTTGGCCAGATTTCACAAAAGTCATAGATTTGTAATTTGTACGAAATCGTGAGAGAAAGAAGATACAATTGTGAAAGATCTGTAAAATAACTAAATAACACTGAATAGTATTGTTTTTCGGGGCTTCGTCCGTTGAAAGAGGCCCCAAAACCAATGTTCGACCAAATAATACATCGCCTTTACCAACAAATAAAAAATTAATTGGGTCAAAGACCGTATTTTATGAAAAACTTACGAACGATAATGTACAACAGAGAGAATAAAAGTTTATAAACAGCATTATGTATTAGACTACTTTCGGGGGTCCCCAACCGCCTATAAATAATTAAATAACCTCTTAACAATTGATACTGTATCAATGATGAAAATTAGAGATCATTTGGGAAATTTCAAAAGCTTTGCAAAAAAAAACAAAAAAAAAACAGCTAGTCTTGATAAAACGCGAAAGTATTTGAGCCGCGCATCTGATAATTTGAAAGCTTTAAGAGGAGACTATTCTTGCTTTCTGACTGATGCAAAAAGTTAGCACAGTCGTGGAACATCCTTTGTGAAATAAAAAACAAACGAAAGAGGTCTGTCAAACGTTTTTTTGATACAGTTGCAGTCGACCACAGAATTGATGATTTGAAATAACAGTATTTAACTCCACCTTAGACATTGTGATAAACCAGCTGGAAATGAGATTCCAAAGCTTGCATTGTAGAAAGGTTTTGCTTCCCTGTCACCTCAAGAACTGGTAAACTTAACACACGAAAAAGTATTATAGAAATGTATGACTCTCGTAAATATATATCCAGCAGATCTCTCAAAATGACTGCCTGACCAAGTAATATCGTTTAGAACATTGCTAGGAAAAGAAATAAATGAAGAGAAAAACGTCAGGGAAGTAATGAATTTACTTGTTGAGGAAATTTTTTGTCTTAACAGTTGCTTCTCAGATTTGACTTCTGCTCTACAACTTTACTTAGCCCTTCCAGCCGCTACAGCTACTGCAGAGAGAAGATTTTCTAAACTGAGTTTGATAAAGTCATATCTAAGAAGTACAATCACGCAAATGAGTTTAAGTAACATGGCAATTTTGAGAGCTGAACACGAAGAAACGCAAATGGTCAATGTCAGTAAAGTAGTCGACCAGTTTGTTACATTAAGAAAAAAAAAAAAAAAGATTGGGAGAACAGTAAACTAACTATGGACTGACATTTAAATCTGTAAATATGTAAACGCCAACAGTGTACATAAAATAACGTAAAGTAGAGAAGTTTGACTATTATTGTAAACTTAACTGTGTGCAGAAATGAAGAGTGTGTTCATGTTAAAATTTGAACTCTGCTAAAAAGTACTGAAAGAAGTGAAAGGCAAAAGAAAGTTATAATTGTTTTTATGCCTGTGGCCGATAATTTGCAAGTGACACGTTGTTTCTAAGTTTGTATTTTATTGTTACTTAGGCGCGACTATAGTATATTATTTTAGTGACAGTGTTGCCAGCCCATGCCACCAATTTTCATTATTGCAAGCTCATGTCTCATGAAACAAATTCTATCAAGGGACCTGAGCCTTTGCGATTGTTGGTAGAATCGAAGCTCTAACTTGTTTTTTATTCATTATGATATAAATAAAATTTATAGCAATGTTTCCAAAAATCAAAACTACGTTTAGACCACAATAACGTCCATTTTTAATCGAAAAGGGGTCAAGGGCGTACAATTTTACAATTATTTTTATGTACCCCACGTGCACCCGTTTCCAAGGGTTTTTTACTACGGTAAACTATATACTTAGTGAAGATACTGCTTGAGTGTTTACTTTTGAGTATTTATTTTGCCGTATCCTAACTAGAATTTTGAGCTCACATGCAAGAAACTTTTAGGCCTTCTAGAAGCATCTCTCACATACAATTTCAGCAAATCTTCCCACATGTAGAAACCATACACCAACTGTGCCAACATGTGTTGCCAGATTTCAAAAACGGGGAATCTCTTCAGACTGCGTGAAAAATTCCGTACAGGCATATTATAATACTTCTTTCATTTTAACCAACTCTAAATAAATCGAACTTTGAGGCAACTTCTCTTTCGATACCGGCTGAGTTTCCCAGTAACTCATTGGCCACCTATTTATATGTCGCCTGTAGGGTCCTCTGGACACCTTTCCTTCACCCGCAACCTAGGGTCTCGCTATATTGTAGTTACGCCCCTGATATTTTGTTGTTCGTCAGCGGCACAAAAGTAAGTAAAAAAGTAGCACTTATTTCCTTGAAAATTAGTCCCCCTTACAATGAACTCAGGTTCCGTCCGGATGAAAGTGTCTGAATTCATCACTGCATATAAAATTATGGCATTGGTTCACCTTACCCAACGACCTTTGATTCATACGCTTGTCTACGGACATGAGATGCATCATAATTATGTATTGTACGAAGGGATAGGTGTTGCTAACAAGACAAGACATGCCAAGCGGCCGTGACTCAGTGATAGATCGTTAGCTTACTATTTGGGAGGTCATGGATTCAACCCTAGCGGCCGACCATCCTGACAGGTTTTTCCAGACTCGACATGCGACACACTTTTGAAATTCGAGACGAGACTGACTAGGCCTACCTGTCTCATACCATTTTCAAGACGAAATGGCTCCTGAAAAATTTGCCTCGCCTCGAAAGTATTAAAAAATGCAAACAGAGCTATTTAATTTGTATCAAGAACTATTATTATTATTTCCACAATTGTTTTCTTCCTTGTGTCTTTGCCGAACTTCCAAACAGGAAACTTCAGAACTTACAACATAGTTCTTGCCATGCATATACAATTGAGTGTTACTATAGGAGGCATTCAAAGAACATTTTATGACGAAAATACTGAAAAAGTTGTAGTAATGTGCAAATGATTCTTGTCTGTCTTCCTGGCAACGCAGGGAAAACAATAAACCATTAGGTTTTTCCTTATTTCCTGACATGTATCTTTCCTTCTCCTTCCTCTTTTATCCTTATTTAACACCGAACGTGCAAGCCCTGTTTTATCTGCTACTGGATCATATGCACACCCTTTAAAAAAATCATCGTGGTGCAGACTTCTGACTTCGCCGGAAGAAAAATAAACAGTTCAACCACAGGAGAAAAGACCTCCTGTGGTTCAACATATGTGCACAGGCTGGGCCCCAACCGCTTTTATTCTTTCCAACCCAAAGTTAATTACATTCCTTCGTCCAACCTGATGTATTTAATATAGGAATTTCACTTTGTCATTATAACCCAATCTTATTTTTCTCATATTTAGAAGAATAGGCTGTACTTGAATATAATCCTGATACAATGATTTTAATCGGAATGAATGAAATTTATATATGCGTAAATGCTGTATAATTAACATGTTTATTTAAGAAAGTTATTTTTTTTGGAGTTTGATATATATATTTAATTATTTGATATTTTAATTTATTATTCTCCAATTACAAAGTACATCGGACTAATAAAAGAGACGTAATTAGAGGTGGATCCGGATCCCTCCTAAAATTCAGAGTTCTATACAGATTTGTTATACTTTTATGCATAATTGTAAATTTTTAAAATACATTTTCATTCTCGGACACGCCTGGACTCCTGTAACCAGGGAACTCCTCCCGAAACCATTTTCTAGATACAGTACATGCCTGCTTAAGACAAAACAGTTCCTCCCCTGAGGTCCTTTTGTGTTTGTAGTTGGTTTGATGGATCTCTCTATCTGAGAAAAAAAAATCATTTGCAAGGCTAAAGACCTCATGCGTACTTTTGTTTCCAAGAACAGCCTCGTTTAGTTTAAAAGAACGTGTTTTCCCTTGCCATTCATCGCCAGCCTCATTTGTTGTGGTGTCTCCAACTCCCGAGTTTCTCTACCAGTGCGAGGATCACGTGACCCAATCTCAACTACCGCGCTGTTGAAAAGTCGAAAAAGTAGTGTAAGGGACATCTAGCGGTTAGGTAGCGAAGTTTGTTCAACCCAGGAGACATCTAGTAATCAGTTAGCGAAACTTGTAAAGTGAGTAAAGAACTGCGTAGACGGCTTTAATGGGAAGAAATTCCTTTCTTTATTCCTTTCTCTCTGATAATACCGTGGACTACACATCGGTGAAGAGATCTGTTTTCAATAATTTGTATTTACTCCTCTGTGTAGATGATATCAAATGTTACTGAAGCAAAATTAATCAAATTATATCAAAAGCATCAATATGGAATAAATAGGAAGGGAGGGGGGAAGAAGTGCGATGGATAGCACAAATTAAAAACTGGGAGGAAGTATCATGTGAACATATTACCAAACTATGAAAAGATTAAAAAGACAGTCAACGTACAAATAGCTTTAAAACTGCGCTGTTTTATGGAGTTTCGCCACAGGTTTTCTTTTCTTTCTCATCAGCCAACACTGGGGCCCAACATTGTTCTTGTTTTATTCGAAAACTAGCAACTCTTTCCTGTGGCGAAAGTCCATAAAACAGCGCAGTGTTTAAAGATATTTGTGCGCTGCCTGTCTTTTCATAGTTTGGTAATAGGTTCACATTACTCTGGCACCTAGTTTTAAATTTGTGGTATCCATCGCACTTTTTCCCCTTATTTATTCCATATAATTGCTTTTGCTTCAGTAACATTCCCTATCATCTACACGGACGAGTAAATACAAAATATTCAAAACAAATCTCTTCGCCAATGTGTAGTCCACAGTATTATCTCCCTGGGTAGAATTTTTCTCAGAAAACATTAAAATGCAATTATCTTGAAAATTATCAATTTTGTTATAATACATATTGCAAATTATTGCAAATTAGCGGCATTATAACCTCTTCAAAAAAATACGTCGAATTTCCAGTGACCCTCTAAATATATATACACCATAATGTTTATAGTATGTATATTCTTGTACGAAAAATTATATATAGGTTTTGATGTGGATGTTCGCCATTTTGTTTTTTTTATCTCTCAATTGTCCACATGCGTTCGATGAACTTTCTTCTTGTCCAAAACTGAAGATTGCAGAAGCAAAAAATTTTAAGTGACTATAGTGTTAAGTGTGTAATTATGCACTTGATCTTCGTCAAGATACTACGTAAGTACAATTTCTTTCCTCTCTGTTCAAATTTCTCTATTATATTGCCTATCCGGTCTTCTCCTATATGTACCATATTATATACCTCCACCACTCCCTCATCTGTCCTCTCTGTCCATTTTCCTTCCTACCAGTTGAAAATGCAATTGCGAAACGTACTAATTTTCTATAGTGTTTGTGAAGTTCGTGTGATTCTATCTCAAGATTTCACTACCTAAGTATCCTTTTTTTCTACCTTGTTTACCATCTTTATATATATATATACAAACCCAAAGGAAAGTCGGAAAGCAAATTTAAGGTAAATTTATTATAAGAAGAAAGGGATATACTTACAGCTCGTGTTCCATAGGCAAGCATACACATTTAAAACACTAATATGTAGAGTACTTGCGATATTTCGGTATTAACACCGTAGGCTTGCTGTAGAGGAGGAGCGACACACACGTGGATAGAACAAAAAACTAGGACGACAGTAGCGACATGTAGTGGACGGCGCATCCTTTGGTGAATAGTTGATTGCTATATGACGCGTGGAACAAGTGAAACTGTACCACGTGTAAGTTCTGGACGGGATTGTGGAAGGAAAAATGCTGAAAATGCAGAGAAAACAGGTTAGAGTTATTGAATGTTAAGTCCAGGATATATTTTCGCACTTAAGCTCTAAATAAAATTCAAAATTTACACCACTTGGACCCAGGCCCGTTATCTACACTCCTCCATGAAACAGAAACATCTGAATAGTGTCGCCGTACATTTCAAACCGGATGTGCCCTACCACTCTCTCTTCCACACAAATAGCACAAAGTTCCCTTACTTGCAGAACCACCATTACCATTACCTGCTCCCACAACCCAACCACCCGGTAGTAATAAACAATCTGCACTCACGACCCAATCCTCTGAAATACCGGACCACCCGGGAAATTCCACTGCTACTACCGTCGTAAACCTATCCAGCCACAACCTTACTCAATCTGAATCTGACATTCTCACTAAAGAACTGACTTTTTCCACTCTCCAAGCCGTACAACCACTTCCTGTTGTTAAAAGATATCCTTTCCATTGCCCGCGGACTAACAAGGAAACAGTCTTCGGTGGGACTCGAGAATCTGCATGAAACTTCCACAGTATGTCGATCATGTGTCCAAATGAATACTTCTGTGGTACTGCGTTTCAAAGATTGTCGGTACGCGAGTTACAGGACTTCAGAATTTTCGAAATTTTGCTCTAAACGTCTGGAAGGTAGGTAGGCAACACATCATATATTTGCGCTTAAGTTATGCATTTCACATACACTTTTAAATGAAAGGTTGCTCTGAATATAATTTAAATGTTAGATTAAAGTTATTGATGAAATTGACGTGTTGATTAATTACTCTGATCCCTGCTAAATGCGAATATTTTTATTTTATTATTTCAATTTTGGGGTCCCGCATTCCACCCCTGCCTCTGAGCGTTCGTTGCACAGATCAAGTCGTTGACCTTAGAGGGAGTGATTTGGTCTTCCTGACCTGGGGCAGGCATGTCTTTAGAGATTCTTGGAGTTCCGGCACTCAAAGAACCTCTTGTGATCCTTCTGCACAGTGGTTTCGGGACAGACTTTTTGCCAGGCTTCCAGCATGTTCTCCTGACCTTGTTTCCAAAAATGAAACTTTTATTCTTGCGGGGAAGTCCCTATCTGTTGTATGCTATTTTATTATAAAAGAACACATGCATTTACATATAACATTTAACAACACAAGGACAACACATACATCATCTTGAGGCAGCATCTTCTTTTCTTGAAACGAGAAGAAAATTTGTTGTTGGTAGGGTGCGCGTGGGATAGGATATTGGATCCCACAAAGTTTTTACGCTTCCTTCTTCTTTTTGTTGCTTCTCTCGCCTCAGGATTTCTGCTGTCTTTTCACTGGTTCACTCATGTTTGTCGATGCTTAGATATGGGGATAGGGGAGGGGTTTGGGAGTTGATGGTTTCTGGTCTGCCGTAGCCCCTTGGGTTATCTTCCTGATTCTGTTGATGTTTGCTGATCCTCCTCTTCCTCATTTTCACAACAGTTATCACTCAGTCACACGTCACACGCATTCACAGAAGTATTATTCCCATCACTTCCATTTTCGGTTTCCGAAAGTGGAGCCATAGCCTATTTTCACTTAATCTGTATCCACTTCAAATTGATATTTACGTATAATTGTTTTCACACTCCACACTCTTTCCTTCCAACACATTTACACTAATCTTGAGTATCTCTTGTTTAAAGTATTCCACAAACAAGGCACTCTTCGTTGGATTCCAGCGAAACGTTTATCCTTATTTATCACTTTTCTATTGATTATTTATTGTTTTCAATTATAATTCATATATGATTCATATAAAATTATTTTATCTTGTTTTGTTCTCGCAGTTGTCGCGATTTTTGTGGTTCTTGCAGTCACATATAACGTATCATTTCATTTACAAGGGAATTAACCCCTACTGTTATTTTCGGTTTGCTTTAATTTTGTCGATCCACGTGACGGTAGGTAATTTATCTTGTGCGATGAAATTCAGATGTTTTTTCAGCTGCCTCCCGGAGGACTACCACCAGTTCTAAGTTAGCAGAACTTCTGTGATCGGAGTGTCCCCAGGAGGTTTCGTTATTCTTCTAGTAATTCTTGTGTCTCTGCGCATTGTAGTACTACGTGTTCCGGGGTCGCCACATCCCCGCATGTTCTGCATCGGTTATCTTCTACGAGTTGTAGCTCCCTTAGTTTTAGTTTGTAGTGGCCGTGTCCCGTCTTGAAGTGCATGAGGCCGCCCTCAATCTCCATCTCCAACTCCATACACTCAGCCACGTGGGGGAACAAGTTGTGTACTCTCCTGCCTGTTGTGGTATTATTCCAGAACCTCTGCCATGCACTGGTCAAGATGTTGGAGATTTCACTTTCTCTGCTTGCTCGTTGGTGTAATATATTCATAACTTTTTCCTCTCTTCCTTTTTTTCAACCAGTACATGGCGTCCAGCTTCTTGATTTGCAGGTGAATGGTTCTCCGTGGCCACCTGGAGTGATTCCACCGGAGTAGTTCCATCGTCATTCTTAGTAGTATCTGGCATTGGGCGCTGTTTATAGTTTGTGACTGTTTGACATCGTCCATTTGATGGCTCCAGCCGCTGGCGGCATAGCCCAGGACAGATCTTATGATGACATCGTGGTATATTTTTATAGTTTTCATTTGAATTTTGTATTCGTTAATTGCAAGGTTTATAATTGTATGCGTAATTTTGGTGGCTTTGCTCTTAACTATTGAAATCTTTTGATAGTTAACTATAAACTTAACTATATAGTTGAAATCTTTTTTAAGATAAGCTCAGGAATATTTATTATACCAATAGATTACACATTTATTTAAAAATATAAGATATGAGCAAATAAACGACTACAAGTTTCAAGAGTAAATCTGAATTCTGACAATAGTATTATGTTGAGGCACATAGGTATATATTTCAATGCGTATGGGAACAATATAATCTTTAAAACACACACATTCAGCTTTTTTCCTAAAAGAAAGTTTTTCAATCAAAATCATAAACACATTCTTGTACTTTACTCGAAAATCACAAAACGCAATGCCGCTCTTTATTCAGGGCATGTGGGGCACATGATGTACTTTCGAACAACATTAGTGCATGATCCGCAGACAAATTTCTTGCATCGGAAACACTGATCGAGAGTTTTGTTTTCCCTACACTTCCCGATCTGGCACTTCTTCCTTTTTCCGGTAGAAGTCGTTAATATAGTACGTTTTATCGAATAATAGAGAAATTCTTCATGACGTGTCTGTTCTATATTGTTTCAAAATTTCAAGTGATTATAGGAAGATGAGATGTAAGCTGAAACTAAATACTAGACTTGAGAGAAATAAGCTTATCAGAGGAAAACCGCCGGTGTTAAATCTAGATAATCTATCGGAAAACGGACAGAAATTCGAGATAGAACTAAGAAACAGATTTAGCGCCTTGGAAGAGTTAAAAGATATCTATCACTAGCAGAAATAAAATACTGACTGAGATAATAAGATAGACGGCCAAAGAAATAGCGTCATCAAAAAGAAGAAAGAGAGCAAAATCTGAGAAGAAACTAAGTTCTTGATGAAGAAAAATAGGGAATTGAAAATAGCGGAAAATTACATAAAGAGGATTGAGTACATAGAACTAAATAAAACCGTAAGGAAGGAAACAAGAGAAGATGTACGTGGGTACAACGAAAATCTTGTTAGAAATACAATCGAGGAGAACAAGAGCCTGAAGAAAATTAAACAGTAGCTCATGATAGGGAAAAGGCAAATAATTGCAGTTAAGAGACCTGACGGACCATAACCAGAAATAAGGAGGAAATTATAAAAAAAAAAACATTTGAAAAATTTCTACAGAGAATTGTATTACTTCGAAGAAGAACTAGGAAACGGTTTTCTTCTGCAGATTCAGAAGAAAATAATGTAAAAGCTGCAGACATGATGAAAGAAGAAGTGGATAAAGTACTTCGAGGGATGAAGAACGGAAAATCACCAGGAGAAGATGGATTCACAGCAGAGATGTTTAAATGGGGAGGTGTAAAAATGAAAGAGGACCTTGCTAAATTATTCTCAATCTGCCTGAGGAAGAGAAAAATACCCTCAAGTTGGAATAATACTAATTTTTTATTGTACAACAAAGGGACAAAGAAGGCGTCGAATATACGTCTACTGTCAGTTCTATACAAAATGTTCAACAAAGTTATTTTGAATCGCATTGAACGAGATTGTATTTTAACCAGGGAAGGGAACAAGCCGGACTTCGTCATGGATTTAGCAGAATAGTCCACATACAAGCATTGAATGAGATTATGGAAAGAACTAATGAATATGACTTCCAATATGTCCGCGATTCGTAGATTTTGGAAAAGCTTTCGATTCGGTCTCCTTGGAAGCAGTACTTAAATCACTTGAACATTAAGGCATAGAAAGTGCATACATCAAGTAACTGCGAAACATTTACTCCTCCGTGTAGATGATATGAAATGGTACTAAGCAAAATTAATTAATTTATAGCAAAAGCATTAATATGGAATAAATAGGAGGGGGGAAAGTGCGATGGATAGCACAAATTTAAAACTGGGTGGCAGTGTCATGTGAACTTATTATCAAACTGTGAAAAGATTGAAATGATAGTCAGCGTATAAATAGCTTTAAAACTGCGCTGTTTTATGGAGTTTCGCCACAGATTTTCTACATTTTCTTTTCTTTCTCATCAGCCGACACTGTTGCCCAAGCCGTATGACCCAACATTGTTCTTGTTTTATTCAAGAACTTTCAAGTCTTTCGTAGACTTCAATACCTGTGACGAAAGTCTATAAAACAGCGCAGTTTTCGAAGGTATTTGTACACTGCCTGTCTTTTCATAGTTTGGTAATAAGTTCACATACCTCTGCCACCTAGCTTTAAATTTGTGCTATCCATCACACTTTTTCCCCTTATTTATTCCATATAATTGCTTTTGCTTCAGTAACATTTCCTATCATCTACACGGACGAGTAAATACAAAATATTCAAAACAAATCTTTTCCATAGTATTATCTCTCAGGGTAGTATTTTTCTCAGAAAACACTAAAATGCAAATATCTCGAAAATTATCAACTTTTTCATAATACTTATATTGCTTCAATTTGTTGCTTATTAGGTGTACTATAACCTCTTTATAGGAATATGTCAATTTTCCAGTGACCCTCTAAATATATATACCATATTTTTATAGTATATATCCATGTACGAAAAATTATATATAGTTTTTGATGTGGACGTCCGCCATTTTGCTTTTCTATCTCTTTCAATTGCCCACATGTCCACATCTCTTCTTGTCCAAAAGCTGAGGATTGCAGAAGCCGAAAATTTTAAATGACTATAGTGTTAAGTGTGTAATTGTGCACGTGATCTTCGTCAAGATACTACGTAAGCACAGTTTCTTTCCTCTCTGTTCAAATTTCTCTATTATATTACCTATCCGGTCTTATAATATATATATATATATATATACTAACAGAAAGAAAAGCTCGAAAGGCAACTTAAGGTAAATTTATGATAAGAAGAAAGGGATATACTTACAGCTCTTGTTTCATATGCGATGATACACACTTAAACACTAATATGTAGAGTACATGCGATATTTCAGTATCAATACCGTAGACTTGCTGTAAAGGAAGAGACACACACACACACCTGGATAGAACAAAAGACTAGGACAATAGCGACACGTGGCGGACGGCGCATCGTTTGGAGAACAGTTGACTGCTGTATGGCGCGTGGAACAATTGACAATTGTGCAGCGTATAAGTTATGGATAGGATTGTGGAAAGAAAAATGTACAAATGCAGAGAAAACAGGTTAGAGTTATTGAAGGTTAAGTTCAGGATACATTTTCGCGCTTATATCATGAATAAAGGCCCCCTCCCACAGACGGCGTGTTGAGGTGCTGGTCGTAGGGAGTAAAATGTGGATTATGGTAACCTGGAAAATGAGATCAAAATTGGTGTTGTGGGACTTTGTGTGTGACGAGACTAGGGCATCGGGTTTGTTGATAGTGCAAAAGTGACGATGGTTGTTAATACGAAAATTCAGAGCACCATCTGCTTTCCCAGCATAAAAGGCATTACAGAAGTTGCAGGTTAAGATGTATATGACATTAAAGGTGTGGTTTGTACCCTTGGGATTTAGGGTGTACCGGCCATTAGCTGTATTGATAGTGACTGTAGGAGAAGTGATGAAAATGGAGTAGACCTTACATCTGGGTCTCTTGCAGGTATGGGCGCCGGTTTGGCGTGGTGGCGAGGAAGGATTCGTACGGACTAAGATGTTTCTAAGATTAGGTGGACACTGAAAAACTAATCTCGGCTTGGCGGGCAATACTGATCTTGTGTCTGGGTCAGAGTGGAGAATGTGGAAATGAGAGAGTAGGATTTGTTTGACTTTGGTTAGTTTAGGATGGAACTGGGTGATTTGAGTCGGTGGGTTGGGATTCGGTGGATTGGGCGCCGGCGGGTTGGGGGTTTGTGTGGGTTGAATGCGTGAGGATACACGGCAAATCTGTTTGGTTACAAGATTAGATGGATAGCCACGGTTCACTAGAGCTTCCTGGAGGCGTTGGTTTTAAGATTCAGTAGCAGAGGTGGTGGAATTCAGGCGTTGTTCTCTGAGTGCAAGGGAGAATAGAATCGCTTTCTTGGTGTGGTAAGGGTAGGAACTTGAGTAGTTTAAATACCTCATGTGGTTGGTAGGTTTTATGTGAACGGAAGTATTGAGAATGTTTTATAAAGTGATGTCCACGTCAAGAAATGTTATTCTTCTGTTAGATATGGGCCAAGTGAACTGGGTAACACGGAATTGGTTGAGCTGTTCTAGGAATGTCTTGAGACTGGTTTCACTATGATTCGATAACATCAGGACATCCAAGAACATTATCCAAAGTAGTTGGGCCAAGGGCTGAGTTTCTAGGAAATCATGTTCGAGCTTGCCCATAAACAGATTATTATAAGGAGATGCCAATCTCGTACCCATAGCTGTGCCTCGGATCTGAAGGTAGTGTTTGGCGTCAAAGGTGTAGTTGTTGCATGTTAGAACTAGGTTTTTCCAGGTTAAGAAGGATCGCTGTGGTTAGAATATGAGATTTGGGTCTCTGGTTAAGGAAGAATTCCAAAGCTGCTAAGCCATTAGAAATGTTGGTATACAAAGAACTAACATTTATGGTACAGAGCAGTATGTCAGAAGGAAGATGCTGTAATTTATGGATGATTTCTAATAGGTGGTAGCTGTCGCGTATGTAGGCAAGCAGCACTTGAACATGTGGTTGAAGGAAGGAGTCAACAAGAGCGAAATGCTATCGGTAGGAGTATTATAGCTGGCTACAATGGGTCTGCCTGGGTTACCTGGTTTGTGGATCTTCTGTAATAGGTAAAAGGTCGGGGTACGTGCGTTGTCCAGGGTTAGGTACTTTATGGACATTTCAGTTATTCGCTCACGAGATCCATTAGCGGTAATTAAATCGGAAATTTTCTGTTTCTCGGTGTAGGTTAGGTCTGTGGTGGTGGGTTTTGTAGGTGCTGGGATCAGATAGTTGACGGTACACCTCCTGGAGGTAGTCAGGTTTGTCTAAAACTACTGTAGTGGCTCCCTTGTCCGCTGGGAGGGCAAGGCAGCAATCATTTCCTACTGTATCACGTTGCCCAAGGATCTCTGGGAACTTTCATGGGATATGAAAAGTGAAAATAACAAGTTTTCAAAATAAACCAAATATTGACGAAACATGTAACATATTCAAGGAAAATATAAACCAGAGTGTTGAACACCCCTCCCACCATCTGAAAACTCTGATTATGAAAACCTAGGCAATATGGAGAGGAAGATGTTTTGAAAGAAGTTTATAACTGAAATTGGAGTCTAGTTGAGGCAACACCGTTTAAACTATGCAAACACTTAAAACATAGAAATACTCAGTTAGTCGTGTCCTCTTCACTGACTGAGAAAGAAAATCGAATCGATTTGGTGAATATGGGTGGTCTTGGGAGTTCCACATGCGCTTGCCGTTTTTTTACCGTTCGGGGAAGGGGATGAATGAAGGGAACGTAAACGGATATACACGTGCTGTGTTTAATGACCATATGGTTGCTATATGGGTTTCTTAGAGGAGCGGTGGCAACTTTCGCTTTATTTATTTCCGGTGCATATGATTGTGGACTTCATTCTGAGTTTGTCTGTTGAGTAGACTAGACGTGAATTTGTTCCTTTCTGATATTAAGTATTTGTATTCTCCTTTGATTGCACATTGGCGAATCAGTATTGTTTGATCGCTACATTGTGACCTTTTTGTGGATTTGGAAAAACAAAATAAGTTGAATCATATTCGTGTAATGACATTGACTTAGCTACTGGAATTAATGATGTTTGTTAAAAGTTCATTTGTCTGATGCAGATTCTTAAAGTTTTATAAAGCACGAAAATACATTTATGTATTACAAGTATTAAATTGTCATAAAGAATTACACTATTATTTTGAATACACTTGTCTATCAAAATTGTTTAAAGAAAAATAATTGTAAGTACACTTTAAAGTTTTCACTTATGATTTATTAAATACACATGACTATTGTAACTACATAAGAGTAACTTTTGAAAATTCTCAATACACTAGTTTGTTGTAACTAATTATTGACCAGTTTAACTTATTCAAAGTAGTAAGTTGGTTTCAATTATGTGATAATCATGACAACTTAAAATGGTATTCCTTTTTGTTACAGATTCCATTTAGATTTGAGGAGATATTCTGTATATTGATTGTGAAGATATTCCAGTGAGAGTTTTGCCTTTAAATTGAATTTACGAAGACTATGTAAATTATTTAACATATTGCATACAAAAAAGAACAGTGTTAAGATCAAAAATTATTTTTAACTTGTAGAAAAAGACGTGTTTTAATTTCAGAAAAGTTTCCAGTTTAAAAAACGTTTTCACAAGAAAATGTTTAAGGTTTTTGTTTCACATAAATTATTTGTTTTTACGAAAAATTTGTTTAACAAAAAGTATTTATACGTTTTTAAAACCAACTTTTAAAATTAACAGACACAGCAAAATGTGAAAACGGTATTAATCAAAATATGTTTCTCTTTGGTACAGCTTGCAAACCATTCCACTATGTGTTAAACTTCTGTGGTGACTTGGAACTTGAACAACTAGTGTAAGTGAATTTGCATCTGTTTTATCATAACGAAATTTTCTTGCATCAGCTTTTCGTAAACTACATTTTCACTGAAGGAAAATCTTACTTTCTAATTTGTTTAAAAAAATGTATTGCTTCATACTTTTGTTAGTTTCTTGTTGGAAAAACTTTTGTTTAGAAAGAAAAAAAATCATTTTCTTCGTTGAGATAAAATATTGTTGACAAACATTTGTTTACAAAAAGTTATTTGTTTTCATACATTAGAAAAGTAACTTACAATTACTCGTAAAAGAAAAAAAGTTACTACTTTTTCTAAAAATAATTGGTGTTGTCAATTTCATACATGAGAAAAAATTCTTGATAAGATAATTTTGTTTAGAAAAGATTCATTTGTGATCTTTTCCAAAAGAAACTAAGTATTGATTTTCATTGTTGAGATAAATTCTTTGTTTCTAACTTTTATTTATTGGAAAAGAAAATCTGAACTAAGAAATCACTTTTGTTCGCGTTTTCTTAGTTGATAAAATTTTAGTTTATGATTAACTTTTCTGGGAAGTACATTTTACATTGTCATATTTAATATAGTGTTTTGTCATTATTTAAACATGCACACATTTCCTTCGTTCATTAGACGTACGTATGTTTTTTAGAATCATGGTCACAACCATTGAAAACATCTTCGCTGCTTTCCACGCTGGGTGCCTCGGCACGACCGACAAATTAGTGCGTTCCTGGCTATGCTTGTGCTATCTCCAAGTCCAAGCTACTGCCCAGTGAATATTGATGTAACTATAATGTTCATTGCTCACCTTGTGTAGATCGTGTTGAGGAAATCATTAATGCCTTGATATTCTTGATCTGTTTAGCACGGTTTCTCATAGATTTGAGGCTGAAATTCAGTTACTTCGAATGAAATTTAATTACTTATTTGCCAAAGGTACAATTGCGAGGGACCGTATTGACACGAAAATGGTATATTCGTTTTTGGGGAGACATGATGGAAATATTTTTTATGCTACGTTGGTGCAGTTTCCAGTGCTTCTTTTTATTCCTATTGATGAACAAACCTTTATGCTAGTTCTTCTCGTAATAGTGATGGTGTTATACGAAACAATCTCTGAATGTGGTTGTACTGGAATCTGCCTCAGTGACTTCCAGTTGCAACGAAGCGCAAGTTTCTATCAATGCAGCTATGCCTGAGGAGTTCCCTGTTTCAGCCCCTTATTCTGGGAGGAAACCATGAAAACTGATGAAAAACCATGAACCTGATATGGAAGTGAATCGTATTGTGTACACCCGAAGTCGTAAATTCCTTTCATAATGAGCGCGGAATGATAGAAGCCCTGAACCAAAGAATGTTGAAGTCGATGTCATGAACCAATTCATTCATGATTTGAATAAAGACGATCTACTTGCTGATGTTAATGTACATGACTTCAATATGGATGAACAGTTCCTGGAGCATATGATCAATTATATTAACGACGTCTACTAGCAGGATTGGGTACCTCCCGGAAAGAACTTATAAGATGCTGGAAACCAAGGTCCCAAAACTAGTAGGGGCAATGGTGGTAAAAGTAGCGATGCATCTACTAGTCATAATAACTTTGTTGGGCTTCGTAACAGTATATACCCTCCTTTTGTAATAGACGGAATAGAAATTATAATTAACCCGCAGAACTTAAATGCTAATGATGTGGAAGCGTATGTATCCAATATCTTTACCTTTGCTTGGATGATATCATCCCGGACGTCGAACCCGAGGCGTACATTGGTTTAATAATCGATAGTACAAATTCAACAATCAGTAGACCGATGTACGTTCCACGGAGAAGGGATGAATTAACCAAAGATGTAATTTTACGTTCCATCGAAAATGTCAAAGTAATTAAACTTCCCTTTTATGCCAGGTGAACATAAAAGTACATTTCGTGGACCCACGCAAAGGAAGAGGGAGAGTAACTAAACGCAAGATAACATCATGGAAATGACTGCTTTTCTCGAGAAATACATCATCTCACCTCCAACGGACCTCTACTGTCTCCCACAGAGTTTGGTATCAGCCAAAGCAAAAGCGGAAGGTGAAAGTTTTAAAGTACATGATCTTCAAGATTTGAAAAAGAGTTCAAAATGCTTGGATCAATGAGGCCAAAGATCTGTGTGAGGCAGCGGTTAATATTAAACGGTTGAGAAGGTGTACTGTCGACGAAATCAATCAATTCCAGAAGCATTTACTTCCCCGTTATGGAATCGTAGTGTATGAAAGGAACTCAGGGACAATGGAAGCACATATTCGTTTCGCAGGTCCTCAAGTGCCGAAACAGCTCTATATTCACTATAACAACGGACATTATAGTGCAATTACCTTTATTAGATCATATTTGAGAGTGGAACATTACTCGCCCATGTGTTTGAAGGTCTATAATACACAAAAAGACGTTCATAAGTGCAAATTTAAATGTAGATACTGTGAAGTCAGTCATACGATTTCAGACGAGGGAAAAGGCCGATTTCCCTGCTTTGATTGTAGGAGAGTATTTTCATTCCTCGAATGCTACAATAAGCATCAAAAGGTTCCTAGCAGCGGCACCGTCTTATGTTAAAATATGAAGCAGTGTCCATCTTATCGTGCAACAATCGATATGCACAAGAGAAAGAACAAAAAAACAGCCACATGATTGCGCAGAACATTTCTATCGTAATTGCGAAAAGTACTTCATGCCAGAACATGAGAAAACTGAAACCCGAGCATTATAATAAATACTAGTATATTTTTTATGTGGAAACTATTTTACTTGGTCCGAACACGAAGAGCGAACGTGACAATATGGTGAACCTTGTATGTGTAACGCAAAGATGTTATGAGTGTAAGGATGAGAATTCTGACGCCACATACATGGATTGTGGAGACACAGAAAATGGGGGTATCCGTGATTTCTCCTACAAGACAATGAAAGAGGTTATGAGTCATATATTAAAGGAATGCTCTTCGTTTGAGAATACCGTGGAGCTTTCCCCTAACGGATCAGGTTACGACATGATGCTGGCATGCAAGAATTTACTTGTGAACCAAGGTTTTGGCAAGTAGTTGAAAATTATTGCTCAAGGCCAAAATATTATCGAAATGTCTCTGAGTATCAGAGACTCACATCTTTACACACATCTTTACATGGGTGTTAAATTACCGAAACTTCCCAAAACTTTAGGATTAGAAAATACCCTGAAGAAAGGGGAGTTTCCATATTTGTTTAATGTCAATGAAAATCAGGATTACGATGAAGTCATCCCTGATTTTGAGTTTTATGACCCAGAAAGCCGAACTGAAGAAGAATACAAAGCGCTAAAGGAATGGCACGACGAATGCGTGAAGTCAGACTACAAATTCAATATGCAGCGAGAATTGTTAGAGTACTGCATGAACGATGTGGAAATTTTGGCGAGTGGTGGTGAAGTTTTCGAATATTATCGACGAACGCACCGATGGAATTCAGTATTTTTTAGTATCGTCGACTATCGCAAGTATGGCAATCAAAGTGTTTCACACTCTCTACCTTCCAGAAAAGACTATTTCTGTCACAGTGAGGTTCCGTCGCGACCCGCCTATTAACCACTTCTGTGGATGTACTACCGGTTTTCACCTATCCTAACCTGAGTGTATATAAATGTGTGTAAAGGTATTTCCAGACATATTCAAATGCATTACATGGGATTCATACAAATTATTAATACTTTGTTTTAAGATCTTTTAAGAATTAATTCATTTAATATTGTAATGGCGTTTGAAGTCAAGCTTTCTCTTAGCAACAAATCTTTCCTCTGAACAGACGAGGACAAGAGGACATCGTCCCGGAAACTCGACGAAGTTCGAACACACGAGCGTCCTAATTTCTTAGCAAACCACACAATCCAAACTCGCTCGAACTAGTTAGCATTGTCCATGACTTTTCCACGAGTTTGCACTGCGCGTGTTTGATAACGTGAGCTCTAGAAAGCCAAAAGAAATTATATACTAGTGAACGAGCGCGATACTTCACATTTTGAAGGGACAACGTTATTAACGCATTGTCACAGTCCGGGATTCTGTCCGGCGGCCCGTCTGGGCCGACCGGCATTGTCTGGCTATTCAGTTACTCTTGGTACAAAATTATAATCAGAGTCGAGCTAGTCATTTCAAGACTTTTCTTTCTAAAGCTAATTTTGTTCGAGGAAACATCGCTCAGCTCACTTTTCATTCCCAAGAGCTCACCTCGTTTATTTTGTGCTTTTCTAAATACTTTCTGTACTTTATCTGTATCTTCTACTGGGAATTTGGGAATAAATGTAGATATAGCTACAATTGCTGTCGACTGGTTTCTTCAAGCTGAAATATCCGGAGCCATCATTCCAGGGTCTGCGTATGGTTGAACCAGCTTACCGTCAATTAGCCTCAGAAGAGACTGACCGCCCGAGGATCGCCCACCGCAACAGAATCCTGTTACTCTGGGCGATCCTAGTCCACTACACAATTCCAATTATTCCTCCACGCGGATTCGAGCACAGAGACCGCCAGAGTAAAAAGACTTGCAGTGGTTTAGTTACATGTCCCACATTCGAGGTAAACAAATCCGGCATCCTGCGAATGGAGGGGAATATAAAGTTGGAAAATATAATGTGGATGGCTTCGATGAAGAAAAAAAAACAGCGCTAGAGTTACAGGGGTGCTACCATCATGCGTGCCCTCTTTGTCATCCATTTCTCAAGCACAAAGCCATCGATTCCGGGGAAACCATGGAACAAAAGTACGCACGAACCATGGAGAAAATTGAATATTTAGAGAAGGCATTAAAAAAAGTTATTCTCATGTGGGAGTGTGCATCGAACAAGGAAGTATAGAAGGCTATGCGCATCCCGGACTATTAAGAAGCACTGTGCCACGCTGGATGGAGGTCTTGGTCCGAATGATGCATTCAAGGGCGGCAAAACAGAACGTTTCAGGTCCTTCTACAAATGTTCAGAAACGGAAAAGATCTGCAACATGATATGATGTCACATCGCTTTATCCTTGGGTAATGGCAAGTAAACCGTTGCTGGTGGGACCACCCAAGTGTACAAGACCAATTTTCCAGTATAACAAAAGGGTCTAGTAGACTGCACATTGAGCCCCCAACGTACTTGAAAGTCCCACTCTAACCATTCGAGATTAAAGTTTGGTTTATGCTGAACATGTATGGAAGAAAAATATCGAGAAATGTAAGCACGACTCGGAACTACGAATGTTTGCTCGAGCTTCAGAAAGCAATGAAAAAGGTACTTAGTCAAGGAAATACATGAAATATGGAAATTCGAGAAGAAAACAGGACTATGTAGGACGTTTTCTAACTATGAAACAAGTGGCAAGTGGTTTCCCGGCAAAGTGCGAAACTGAAGAGCAAGAAAGAGAGTTTATTAAGAAGTATGAAGAAGATGAAAATATCAAGATGGAATATGAAAAAATATCAAAATCCGGGATTGAGGTACATTTTAAAAGTCTTTCTGAATTCCTTATTTGTCAAATGGGATCATAAAACTGACCTCCCTACAACATGTTTTATAACGGACAGTCAGACATTTCTCAGCCTCCTGCTGTCCAGTCAGTATGAGGTATCAACTATTGTTCCGATCGGACATCGACATCTCATTGCAACGTATAAAGATGTTGAGAAAGAAAATGCATCGGTCCGATTTCTCAAAGAAATTGTTTTCTCGCCCTTATATCTACTATACGTAGACACCGATTCAATTATGTTTATTCAAAATGAACATGACCAGCCCCGCTTTATCTTGGAAATTATTTGAGCCAATTAACAAATGAAATCGAACCTGGGTGAGAGATTATTTAAATTGTTGGGTTTGGTCCTAAAAATTATGCATATTGAAAACGAGAAATTAGAACGGGAAAAGTTGAGGATGTTATGAAAATTCGTGGCATTACATTAAACTATCGGGCAAGAAATGAAATTAATCTCGACTTCTTTTATGAGTCGATGAAGGATAAAACACAAAAAGTAATATTTTTCAAAAATAATATCTACAGAAAGCCAGGGTTCGTCATCGTGTCCTGTTCCGCGACGAAAACACAAAAGATGACGAATAACAAGGCAAGACGAGTTATACAGAACATAGCAACATCAGCCTTTAAGACAGACCCCTACGGTTATCGTAGTGTTTAAATGTATTATGTAAGTGTGTTTATATGTAAATATGTATGTATAAGTGTATGTAATTGTTTGTTACAAGAGCAGTGTGAAATGGCGGTTGCCGTATTCGTGTTAACTTCTAATAAATAAATATATAAATAACTAGGAAATCTGGGCTCGTGTTAATGACGGTATAAAAAGGAAATCTTTGATGCCATGGGAGCAGTTCAGTCAAGATGTTGTCCTTTCAGCACCCTTGTACGTTCCTGATTGCGGGACCATCCAGTGCTGGTAAAAGTTGTTTTGTAAATCGTTTACTTCAACATCGCAACAAAATGTTTTCTGTTCAGTTGAAAGAAATCTTTGGTGCTATGGAGCGGCTGTACCAAAACTTAGAGTACCCAATGTTAAATTTCATCATGGAATTCCAGCCATGAAAACGTTTGAAATTCAACCTAATTCACTATTAGTTCTCGATGACTTGATGACTGAAACCATCGGACACGTCACAAACCTGTTCACCAAATATGCTCATCACAAAAGTTTATCCGTGATATTTATTTAGTGTTCAAAACTTATTTCCAAAAGGCACACATGCACGTGACATTTCCTTGAACACTTATTATATAGTAGCTTTTAAAAATACATGTGATAAGTTACAAATCCAATACTTGGCACGTCAAATTATGCCTCTCCATAGCAAGGGTGTTGTAGAGGTTTTTGAAACGCTACAGTCAAATTTCACTCTTATTTATTATTTGATTTAACTCAAGAAACGCCTGATGCATTGCGTATAAGCTCACAATTTTTTTCAGATGAAACCATGCATGTGTACACACATGTAAAGGACATGAATACACCAATCACGCTCAGTCGATAACAAGATGTCAAGCTTAAATCATCTTGTTCCTGGGTCCAAAATTATAGATGTTGTAAATGAAGTGGTACGAAGACGAGCACCACGTAACCCTGTAGGAATCCAAGCATTCAAACAATTGTTTCAGAAAATTAATATCCCTAAAGAATTAATCAATTTTCAATTTGATGCAGGCATTATAAAGCAACAGCAACGAATTAAGATAAACAAACTAAAGGAAAGAAACCAAAGGCAAAGAAACGTAACATTATAAAAATATCTTTAAGCACTATAGAAAATACAAGTTTTAAATCATGTCTTTACGTGGAATATATTATACATATACGGTTCCAGTATCTTTGAGAAGTGTTTCCGAACTACGGAAGAAAACCAAATTGTGAACAAAAGTAATTCAAAAGTGGTTAGTTTCACAAGAAGCACATACTTTACATGCCCCAGCACGAAAAATCTTTCCTCGGAAACAGTACTATGCCAGTAGTCCTCATGAATTAATTCAAATAGATTTGGCGGATATGCAAAATGTGGCAAAGTATGATGATGAATACAGATACATTTTATGTAGTATTGATGTGTTTTCGCGCTATGTGACTTATATTCCTGTCAAGAACAAAACGAGTCCTGTTATGGATGAAGCAATTACAAAAATTTTGAAATCCATGGAATTTCCAATCGTCCATTTATAGAACTGACTTAGGAACCGAGTTTTATAATCGTCATGTGAAACATGTGTTTGAAAAGTATCGTGTCAATCACTATTGTGTTCATTCGGAAATGAAGATGGCTCTTGTAGACTGATTCATACGTACATTGAAGAAAAATGTACAAGTACTTTACGGCTGAAAATACGTATCGTTACATTAATGTGCTAGAGGAACTTGTACATAGTTATAATCACTCTATCCATTCTACCATTAAGAAGGCACCTGCAAACGTTAATGATTGTAATGTAAACCAAGTCTGGCAAATTTAATATGGAACCAAAACCAAAACCAAACCCAAATGGAAATTGCATCCGGGGGATTATGTCCGTGTTAGTAAAAAACATAAATTGGAAAAGAAAGTTCTTACCAAAATGGTGCCGTGAAATTTTTATAGTAGACCAATGTGTGAAAAGTATGCTAGTCAGCTACAAAGTCAAAGACTGGAATGGCGATCCCATCAAGGGAATCTTTTATACTCAACAACTCCAAAAAGTCCTTGTAGGAAAAAAGAAAACATTTGATTGAAAACGTACTGAAACGACAAAGAGGTTTGGTCTACATCAAATGACTAGGGTATCCTCCAAATATGAATTCTTGAGTACAACAAACAAACGTTCTTGGGTACGACAAACAAACGCTCTTGATGTCGTCCGAGCAGGGTTTCGATAAATTTTATGTAATCTTACCATCCAATGCACGCACCTGGCTTACAAAATATATTTCGATTTAGTAATGAACCAGATGTAAGCACATGTGCCATTCAGTTTTACCCTATGCGCCGTAGCAGACGACCCATGATTCTAACTGCGGTTGCAAAGTATCCATATAATGTGGAATATGACATTCCTACGGAAATTAATGTTTGTCTTGATATAGTCAAGACTCAACCTAATAATGGTCAACTCCTTCGAAAGGTTAGTGTGTGTGAATACCAGTAGGGCCAAATCCAATCATTTATATTTGATCATCTACACTATGTCAAAGTAGAAAAGAAATACTTTGTTACTTTACACGTAGACTTAAAAGACGAACATGGTAAAAATCGCCATTACAATTTGGAACGTCGAGCATTACACCACTTTAAACAGAAGGGAACATCATGATTTTCGAAGGTACAGATGATAGTTTCTACATTACGCTAAGTTCCAATGCTAGTATACATACGTATGCCAATAATACACCTAGTCATTTTCGTAATATTCTGAATCATCTTATTCACTTGAATGATACTTCATGGATGGTAGGCTCGCGGAAATTCATATTCCACTCACCTGTGAGAATGTTCTTGAAGGGAAAAATGTCTTTTGGTTTGATTTAACAAATGGTACGAAAGTTAAACATAAAGATACAGGAAGATACTATGCGACCTTCAGCATTTGCTGGATGAACTCCACACCAACTATACAATTGTCTTATTCGAATACGGTATAGATTACGGCAACGGATATAATTCAAGCCATAGTCTATCTCTCCTGTTGGCATTACAGTTAGGATCCGAAGGAAACATTAACGTTTTAAAAAGGGTCTCATCCAAGAACAGCCCTTCTTGAGTATTGGCTACCCTCGGCAAGTGTTTGTGTATACGGATCTTATTCAGCCACAATATGTTGTCGAAACAAAACACCCCTACTTCGTATTGTTGCCATGACGGATATGAATCAAGGAAAAGTCCAAACCATTACATTTCAAAACGTTCATTACTTTCCACTATCCAAATTAGGTTTCGATACCATTGAAATCCTACTAAAGGACCATGCAGGGCAAGATTTGCTATTTGCATCTGGAACGTTGACGGTTACACTTCAGTTTAAGCTCTCTAAATGAAAGTTAGAGGATACCGTGGTAGTGGAATATCTTACTTTTCAGGATCCATTTACCAGCGCGGGAACGGGATAGGGAGTTTATTTCGTGGTCTTTTCTGTTTTGCCATGCCATTTATTAAGCAAGGCTCAAAAATAGTTGGGCGACAAGCCTTACAGACAGGAATCCAAGTTGCAGGGCATATGCTAGAAAATCCTCCCGTCAAGGAATCATACCACGCGTCCATGAGGCAGGAACGGCTTTAATTACAATAGCTGCAAATAAAATGACTCAGTTGCTTACTGGAAGTAGATGCAGACGGGCACATAAGTGAAGAGCTCCTGGTCGTGTTGGTACACCTCGAAGAATAAGGAAAAGACGTCGTACCAAAGCACATGATATCTTTAGTTAAACATCATGTCGTTCCTTACACCTGGCAGTAAAGAGTGTTGTACCAATGAATTTGATTTGGTATCTATACCTATGACGCAAACCGCCATTGAACATCACGAATGGTCGAATATCGGAGTATTTCCACATTAACATCAGAACGACCCGTTGAATTTATTATTCCCGGAAACACTGCAGAGTATATTTATACCTCTACGTTAAATGTAGAATTCTCCGTGTGATGGTTCCAATCTTTACGTAGCAGCAGGACCTCCACCCGTTGCCGCAGATTTTGTTGCACCAGTCAATAATTTCCTCCATTCTCTGTTCAATCAAGTAGACGTTGCCTTAAACGACAAGTTGATTTACTCTTCTAATTGTACATACCCTTATCGTGCATATATCGAAAGCATTCTTAATTATTCCGAGGATGCTACATCCACACAATTGACCAGTGCCTTATGGTATAAGGATACCACAGGCCATTCCAATACTTTGACCAATGCAAACACCGGATTTCAAAAACGTGCTTCTTATGTTGGTGGCAGTGCTCCATTTGAAATGTTTGGACGCGTGTATACAGATATTGCTGGGGTCGAGCGTATTCTCCCTAATAAGGTTACTCTTCGAGTAAATTGTATCGTAGCAAAGATGCGTTCTGTCTCATGGCAGGTCAAAATAATCACTTCAAGGTTGAGTTAAAGGATGTCACGCTATATGCTCGTCGTCTGGATATGTCAGCTGATTTAGCTTTTCAATTAAATAGTTACATGCTCAAAGACACTGGAAATTACCATTAACTCGAGTCGAAACTCGTGAACATACCATTCCTCAAAATGTATCAACGTGCAACTTGGATAATGTATTTCTGGGTAATGTGCCTAAATGTCTTGTCATTTGATTTGTTTCAAATACTGTACTCAATGGTCAATTCAATCTCAACCCCTTCCATTTCAAGCACTTTGGTGTGAACCATCTCCAGGTTCAAGTTGGTACTGAATTCTATCCACCCTCTACCTTGACTCCAAAGTTTGCAGAAAGTTTTTACCTTCAAAGTTACTACACCTTGTTTTCCGTCACTGGTATATTCCATCAAAATGCTGGCCATACCATTACCTATTATGAATATATCAAGGGTACACGCTGTATGCTTTTATTCTGTCTTATGTCAATACGCTTAATGATAGTACATGGAACGTTGTTCAAGATTCTCCTATCAACTTAAAAATTGGTTTCATAAATCATCTTCAACATTCAATATCCTGTATTGTCTATGCACAATGCGATTCCCTGATCCAGATCGATAAAGATCGTAACATTTGTACCGATAATGCTAGTTAAGATCATACCTTTGCCAAATATCTCAAATCTATTAAAGGTGGCAATAACATTGTATTTACCTCATTGATTCGTTGGACGCCATGAAGAGAAATATTGTGCAGTTCACAGCCTTTGACCAGGGAGAAGGTGAGACACAGGATCTTGTGGTTAAAGAACTTGCCATCGTGGATCCTGATCAAAATACATCGCAGTCCTGGATCTTCAAACCACCCTGTTCATTTACGGAGTTACCTGTCACCTTGAAATATACCAATGATTACATCACCACGCATACAATTGGACTTCACTGGGATTATGGTGATTTGGCCTATAGTGATCTTAAATCAGTGTTAATGATTTATACACAGACCAGTTCAGTGTTGTGTACATACGGAGAAACACGCCAACATTTTCTGGAACGAATTCTTGGACGACCTGTAAACAACGTTGAAGATCTCCAGTGTCCTAAATATACAGATTTATCTTTTGTCGTATCTTCATGTGTATATCCAAGACATTTATTTGAAAAGTATATCTGTGCAGTGCGTGAAGCCAAAGCTTATGGATAGTACCTGAAATACCTGGAATTATCTCGCTATACCCTTCCCCAGCGTTGTCCTACGTATATTACAATACATATTGTAGAGTCAAATGTGGACTCAGAACATCATAGAGATCATTCTTTATGACTGTCTAAGTTCAACGATATTCACTGGTGTATATATGCTATAGATACTCTACCTGTGCAAATGAAACACCCAGCGTATTAATAATAAATTTAAGTCCTTCCAATAGTGGCGGTAGTCATTGGGTGTGTGTATACATTAATGAAAAAAGGAATCGGCGATTATTTCGATAGTCTGGGAAATTCACCTCCCAGACCCATTGTGAAATTCTTGCAAAGAAACAGTAAATATTATTATGTAAATAGTGAACAGTACAAGCATGACCAGTCTTATGTGGACTGTTTTGTATTGTATTCATTTACTTTAAAGTTCGAAATCAAAATGTATTGAATACATTTCATAAAATAAACTAGAAAACAAAATGATTGGGTGGTACTGAACTGTCAAGAAAATCAAAGCAAAAAATGAAAAATGTAAATAACCATATAACTTTTTTCTATATACCATGTAGTAAAGTAGTTTATTTGTAATAAAAACGCTTTACCTCCAATTTATTTGCGTTTCATTTCATGAAATGAAAAACACTATATCCTTGTAGTATAGATTTATTATGATCATGCAAGTACAATTTTACAGTTGAATTGTGGATATTCCATCCACCACTTTTGATGCTTGTAACTTGATCCAAAATTGTAGTTGCATACAATTACGCAGTGCGCATGCATACTCTGAGAGGCCCTTGAGTTCACACTTTCCTGATAAGGACGCTGCGTGTGGAGGTGGGTTAAGTGTAAGAGTCAGAAGCAGCTGGTTGAAATGCGAAGCACGGGAATAAAATCGCAACTGATCCTCGTTCGCAAGTACTGTTAAAGTTAATAATTGATTTAATACCTCGATGCTATGCTTTGGGTAGTACGCAGGCGAACAGTTACTGTTATCAATAATATTCAGAGTAACGACAAAAACCCGACTCGCACAACACTACTATTTATGATCTTTATTTAGGAAAAAACGAGTTACAAAGCAACGAAATATATTTTGGAACTTCCAGTAGCAGACGTTACATTTTAATAGTACGTAACAATTGACACAGCTTTCATATACAGCAAACAAATCCGTTCAGCGGAATCTGTCGAACGTATCATAGAATAATATAAAAGCTTCTTTAATTGCTTTGTCTCGCAAAACAAATATGAACCTATTAACACGAACACTACAAATTTACCACTCGGTTATACTATCGAAGGGCTTATATCTATGTTCGAGCCCTTACAAACACAGTTTAATAGGCTGCATGCGAAATGAGACACAATAAACAAAAAATACATACATAACACGCTATATATTATGAAAATTATTATATACTGCAGTTTTAGATTTTACTTCCTTAGGTCGAATTCAATGTATTCATACCAGATTATATATTCGCTGACTCTCACCGCATTCAAGGTATGCATTGACAGTCAACGAATTACTAAAACGTAGTCAGAAAGTATTAATTACTCAATTTTTGAACGCTAACGATACATTCATGGAGAACAATGGAAAAATGTACAAACTACGCAGAAAAAACTATTAAATGGGACTGGTATAATTATGCTTGACCTCTGCCAAGACCACAACATCATGAAATACTGACAAGAAGAACGTATAGATGCAGGACACTACAATTTTTTACAATACACGTAAAAATATGCGAATTATCAAAAGTATACAGTCTATATATAGTTGTTTTGTGTCTCAAATGACCTCAACTGATGACTCGACGTTCATAGATCACGAAAACACGATGATTGCCCGTTTTCCCGTCGTTTGTGAGCAAATAGAGCTATTTTTTTAATTAGGGATTCAATGTGTTGCGTGGATCTGTTGCACACACATATTATGCAAAAAAAATGTGAATATCCGAATTTTTCGTTACAACATGCAGCAATATACTTGTTACCACCATCTAACTCCAGCATATGAATATTTCGATTCTACGATCATTCCCTCCCTCCGGACACGCTTACAACTGTGAAAACTGGCATATACCTACAGAAATTGACTTCTGACAGTGGAAACACGTCGCTTACTACTCTGAGACTATAACAATAATATTGATACCGTACTCAACTACCATGCTCATGAGGTACACTACAATATTAGGATCCTTTGCTACCTGCCACGTAACAAATACCGTTCTAATACAACCTTAATAGCCGGCTTTGTTATTACATATAGGATTCCCAATTATGTCCAATTTATTCCCTATCTAGCTCGATATATTTTGAAGGTGCTCGGACCAACGTGTCCAGGTTTCTAGAGTAGAAATATTATTACACAACGATATAGTAAACACTGTAAAATGCTGTCTCTGACGCTAACAGGCACGTGCAAATAACGGACGATAGTAATAGTTTATTTTCCTTAACTTCACTAGCCCAGCCACACGAGTAATTGTCAATAAAATCACAAAGCATGAACGTATGCGATGATATTCAGCACGAACCTACTGGTATATGTAACACAGGCAAAGTGGATTATTAATTTCTTTGTTTTCGTACGTTTCACTATTACGACGGGGATCACGGCATGACCGGCGCACAGTGGTCGGAAACTGGGAAAAAGCGGTCAAAAATCGATTTTGTCAATGTCACCGCCTATAGAATTGGTATTGATATTTGATTATAAGTATTTATCCTGCTTCCAAACCCGGAGTTTCAGGACACAGGAATAGTTTCGCTGTCCAGAAAATGCATGGAAACATGAACAAATAAAAGTGCCGAAAAATCAGTAAAAAATGAACGAAACAATATATGTTTAAACCAGTTATATCGTTTATGAGGTCGATAAAAGCGGTTGGATAGTACATTGGACTCAATTACTGTGTGTTTAGTGAAGAGTTTTATTTGTTATCCATTGTCATATCATATATGGTATCATATCATATCATATCATAGATTTGTAAGTGTTACCGAAAAGTTACACATACGCTTATGTTAGTAGTTCTGCAGTCTAAGCTTATCCTTGCTTACCTGCAAAATAGGTTGTATTGAGTTGACCATGAGTAGTACAAAGGTTGAGCATTGGAAGTAGCCGCATCCAAGTGCAGATGGAGGACTCAGCCCTATCTAACTGCAAATGCGTGATGAGTAATGTTGTTGTGATCGCAATCGAGATCAGCTATCTGAACCTGAGAAAGGGAAAAGGCATATTGCCTTGTACGTAATTTGGATTCCGATTGGTCTTGTACGATTGGCATTTCATGCCTTCTTCCCTACATATGATATTATTTCATGGAAAAGCCTTAATCGACGCAACCATCTTGGCAATCGGGTGGATGTCTGAAGGAGCCCAAGAGGCGAGAAATAAAGATTTTAAGTACTCGAGGCTGCACAATAGTCGCAAGTGTTCCCGCGTTTCAACTAACGTGGATGTGATTCACAACCATCTGATATCTTCAGACCCGTTTATTACTGGGTTTTGACCTCAACGGACTGCTTCTCCTCAACTTGAACTGGTCAAAAAAGCGAAGCAAATGTCTCCACCACGTGCAACTATTGATGATCATGGCGTAGATGACGATTCAGTGGATTTGGACTAATCATGACAAAGGATTTGATAACACCAAGGTAAGAAGTACCACCTTAGGTACTAACAATTTTTTCTTTTATTGACATTTATAGCTGCATATCTTTACTTCTTAGGTTACGTTAATATTGGTCATCTGACTACTTTGTTGGTTTTTTTCATTATGTAAGTAGTACGCATCGCATTTACCATGGTCATAACATACGTTGGATTATTTTCCCCTTCTACAGGTAATACCTTGGTTGAGGAGGTTAATTTTGTATCCTAAGGCCAAACACACATTTGATTTACACCTTCTTTTTATTAGCTGCAAATGCAATTAGATGAAGAGAACATTGAAGCCGTAACCGCTTCTTGGATGCACATTAACACCTATCATCACTTCGTACTGGCTAACGATGTCCAATTCACATCAGGCGTCAACATGTTATGTTTTCAATTTACAAACTGTATGTCTGATTCACGACGGTGGATTTCAAGATGGCGGCTATCATTGTTCTGTGTCTTCCCCAATTTCTACTCACCTCTAGTACTCCCCTACATTGTTCCTTTGGTTATATTTTGCAGTATTTGACATTTGTGCGAGGGTTTCCACACTTTTGGACCACCCTTTATATATAACTGCACGTATTGCAGTAGGGGCTCATCGAATCACTTTCGCTGTAGTTGCAATCGATTTAGAAATGACAATTACGTATAGAACGATAAACAGACGGCCGTCAACTTCCATTGTTTCGGAATAAACGATTTTTGTCCGCTTTTTCCTAGTTTCCGACCACTGTGTGGCGTACCCGTCACATGCACTATTTTTTTAAATTTTATATTACCTTCCACAACTTAGATAGCGTTATGGATTATTCATAGTAGCGCAGTACAGGCACTGTGGCAATTTGATTACATATCATAAAGTCACTACGCGTACCGATATTTCAGGAAAATACTTCATAAAGCAGCCAAAGAATTCCAAAACATAACATTATGCCGTCTGCAACACAAGCCATAACTGGTAAATAGAATAACATGGGACACACTTACAGTTTGTGAATCTGCTTCCCAGGATATTTCTCCGCACATCTCTCGTCGTAATTGGGCACATCAATCAACTCGCACAGAATTGTTCCATATCCGTCGTAAAAATCATAGTTATGTGTGCACAACAATGGGACCACACACTTACTTCCATTGTCTTCTTTGCAACTCTCGCGCCACTCCAACCACTAACGGTAAGGAAATTTCGTGCGTCCGGTGAAACAAAGCGATAGTGAAGGATTACAAGTTCCGGTGACGGTCACGAATCGTTCATAACTAAAACTAGAAGGAATCCCAGTCCAGTTCCAAACCAAAGTAGTTTATGGAAATGTGACCGTGCGGCTGGCCGTCAAAACTCTTGCACTGGCTGATGGTAATTACAACTAGATATATTTATTTTCAAACTTAATTTTGCGTAAGGCAGGATATACCTGATTTCCAACATTCACAATGTTCTCAATGTGGAATAATTTCCGTAATAATGTCATCTTTTCAGTACCTTTGCAATAAAAACAGGAATCCATTTCGCAACATTGTGAAACTATATGGCGGATGTGGGATACAGTATATCCAGTACTGTAAGCCATACAAATTCTGAGTTAACCATTCCACTTTTCGCTGATATCCCGACGCTATATAACAGAACTTTCACAGGGTAATTGTACCATGCAAAGAAACAGTAGGGTTGCAACAGCTAGACAAAATTCTCGCGTGGATTCGTTCGCTGAAATTGTGAGTCTTTGAAAATCAAGAATGTACTGCCTCGCGCATAATAAACGAGAACCAACAGGGTTATTTTGTTCGAGAATTAATGGTATTAACTGAGCAATGCACTCCGGGTCTTTCCCAAACTGGTGACAAACTTTGTGCTTTTCGCAATATGAAAATGACCCTGTTGCTGAAAATGTTCCTAATAGTCCTGGAAAATCTCAGGGTGATTAATATGAGTTTCAACATATTGTGCAATCACTGTTCCTGTGTTCCACACATACATGCATTCATGCACACGACGCAAATTACATTCACTACACTGAATCAGCCCTGTCAATATCCGGATAATTTGATATCCGATTAATCGAACAATTCATTGTTCGGATATTCGAAATCAGATTATTCGAATAATTTTCATTATCCGAACAACGGATAATCGAACATTATCCGGAAAATGGATAATTGAGCATTATCCAGATAATCGGATAATTGAACATTGTCCAGATAAACAGATAACCGAACATTATCTGGATAAACGGATAATCGAACAGTTATCCGTGGAACAGTTAATCCATGATATATAGTAGACTGAGAGAAGATGTCATACATTTTGTTCTTGGAGACATTGTGCAGTAATTAATAGAAATAAGAAAAGCAAATTTTTGCACAAAAATATATTGAACATTGATGCTCATACTAGTGACATAATAGTGAAACTTCATGTCTACTTTTCTATAATATGACTAAAATACTTAAAGAAGCATGGATATGTTCCCACCACACTGTGATACTGTGACCTCCACTATCTTTCTTTCATAGAAGTTCCCCAATTGCATCACCATGCTGGGTGGACACCGTTCCAGAACCACACGACTTGGAAAAATCCTTGACAGTGACGGGAATTGAACCCGGGGCCCTTAAATTTGTATTCAGCAATGATAACCACTAGACAAACAGAGCGGTCATATATATATAACGTATAGCGTATATATAATGTATCTATACTTACGTGAAATTGACAACCAAACACTCAACAATCACAAACTAATCATACTATAAGTAACAATCACAAACCCATCACGCTCTAAGTTAAAGAAGTCCAAGTTTTCAGCACTTTCAGTCATTTCTAGTAAGTCTTTAATTCTCAGCATCGCTAGTCTTACAGCGCTCTACTTCCACCAATTTCATAAAGCAAAGAAGTCGGGTCGGGTCATACTCGGGTCACGGGTCCGGTCGAATCGCTCGGGTCGGGTCGAACTTGAGTCAAGGGTTGGATCGGGTCAGATCTACACGGGTCGCGTCGGGTCAGGCTAACTCGGGTCACGGTTCGGGTCGAACCTAGTTAGTGACAGGTCGGGTTGAATTTTTCGGGTCACGGGTCACTTTCTAACGGTATCTCAACCACTTTCTTAGCCCTAGTAATTTCAAAGTTGCAAATCCCCCTTAAAATCGGAATCCTCCCCTGCAAACTAGATGAATGATACATTTGAATTCGTGATGCCGAGACCTTTCAAATGACACCTCAACCACTTTGCTAGCCCTAGTATTTTCAAAGTTGAAGATCCTCCCCCCCCACAAACATAGCAACCGTCCCTGCAATCTGGATTAACGATGTGGTTTTGAACATGGCTTGCTGAGACCTTCCCAACGGCACCTCAATCATCTTTCTAGCCCTAGTTGTTCCAGAAATACAAATCGTGCTCGCTATCTCTGGGACCGACCCCATCTCTGAAACCGCTCCTGCAGTCTGGATGAGTGATACGGGTTTTAACTCGTGTTGCCGAGACCTATTCAACGACACCTCAACCACTTTCCTAGCCCTAGTAATTCCAAAGCTGAAAATTCCTCCTTCGAAACTCGGGATTCGCCCCTGCAATATGGATCAATGATGCGGGTTTGAAGTTTTAACTCATTCTACCGAGACCTTTCCAATGCCACTTCAAACATCTTCCTAGCCATAGTATTACCAAAGATATAAAGTGCCCCAATATCTTGCTACGCCCCTATCTCTGGCACCCCATGCAATCTGGGTAAATTATATGGGTTTGAGCTAGTCTCATCGAGACCTTTTCAACGACACCTCAATCATCTTTCCAGCCCTAGTAGTTTCTAAGTTGAAAGTTGTCGACAGACGGACAGAACGGACGAAAAGGCTTCACAGCATTAGCTGCTGAAGCCTAAAAGTACAAGTAATATTCTGCTTTAAAAATGTTTAACAAATTGTTATAGGAAAATGATTATGCCCGAAAAAAATAGAGGTCCACATTACCCGAACTTCTTTCCTCTATAAGTTTCATCTTTCTTCGGACAACAATTATCCGTTTGTTCGTTTTTCCGATAATCGAATAAATGGATATCCGTTTGTTTGTTTTTCGGATAATCGAATAAACGGATATATGTTTGTTTGCTTGTGGATAATCGAATAAACGGATACCCGTTTTTTCGTTTGCGGATAATCGAATAAACAAATATCCGTTTGTTCGTTATCGGATAATCGAATAAATGGATAGCTGT
>JAGDQP010013597.1:0-29370 GCA_022664845.1 Lepisma saccharinum
TTTTTGTGCCCTTCACTGCTGTCATTATCAGCGTAGTTGAGCTGATACCTGAGCAATATATCCAGATGCTGATGGTGTCAGCGTTAAAATACCATTATGTATGCGGCAGATCTGGGTTCGCTTCTCAATGAGTCCAGCGAGATTATTTTCACATGCAAAGTCGTTATAAATAGGAATCAACATCTTAACGAAAGTGAAACTCGATATATTAAACCTTCGTCAGATGATCAGACTGACTCGAGTATGCGTGTACTTCGTTTATATTATTATTTTAATTTTTGTCAGAACGTTCTGCAGCATGATAGATTATAGGTTTTCTATAATGTACTGCTGGGAAATTTCACTTTAATATAATTAAAAATAGTGAATATTGGTGACACTGTCTTTGCGTGATCAGAACTAAATTTTGTTACTGGATGTTGAGAGGGAGTGATGGTATTCTTGTAATTTACAATTGCAGAATGCATTTATTAATTATGGATGATTAATATAGGTACTCTGTGTGAAATAATACTTAGTTTATTGTTTCGTAGATTAAAATTGCTGGAGTTGGAACCTAGAACCATGGAAGATTTTAGTTTATGAAACACTAGTTTATATTAAACAAGGGGAAGAAATATAGAAATTGTGTTCAGGAATACTGTACCAACTCCCTCATACGTTGACGAGTCGGACCTCGTGTTATGGAATACATAACAGTCGGCAACTTTGTATCTGTAAAGAGTATAATTTTAGTTCAAATTTATTGGTAATGCATCATTTTTGCAGAGTATGAGATCCTGCTTTATGTATCGTAACACAATATTCCGTACACGATACATAATCAACTACAGGGAAGTCCAGAAAGTGAAAGCGAGCCTTTCTTTAAAATGGTGTATTAATTTTTTTTTTTAAGCAAGTAAGAAAAGTAGTTCACATTGAGATTTTTCAAAGCTAAATTTTTTAGGATTATTTTTATATCCATATTTTAACAACTTTAAATGTACGTGCTTTCAAATTTCACAGTTGTTGTTGTTATTTTTTGTGTTAATGAAGAAGTAACGTGACATTTAATGAAAATCGTGCTTCTTGAAGAGAGCCATCCAGATCATGAACGGAATGTGCCGCGGAAACTCTACTTAGCGCTAATCTATCGTGTGGTCTATCAAGAATGTCGCCTATTTTCTGCACTGAAATCGCAGTTAGTACTTTCGAAAGATGAATATGTGTAGAACAGCTATACTTCAGACCTGGATTCGATTCCCTTTCTGATCAGTCACAATATGAATCGTGGTGTGAGGCTGAACTTACATCCAAAGCGTTCGTAGTTCAGTTTACCTGTACATTGTGAATGCGATGGAATAGAAGTTTTCAATAAAATTTTTCGAATTTAGCTCAGAATGACAGCGAAGGTTTTCGCTCTAGCAGTTACGGTGCTCGAGTTCTCGTAATTGGCTTATTTCTTTGGAGTGTAAGTTCACTGTAGAGCTACTTTTAGATTCTGAGAGAGTAGGAAAAATTAGTAATATTTGGCGAAAAAAATTAAAAATAAATATTGCTATAGATACGCTACTCTGTATTTTGACACTCTTATCCTCGCATTGTTAACAATATTTTTGAGAAGCAGGTGCAGAAATTTTCGTGGTAAAATACCTGAAAAATCTTTGTAAGTTTGCGGTTTTACGTCTATACAAAAATTACTTTACTGGTAATAATTTTCACTATCTTCCAGCTTTTAAGAAATAATCCTGAAAGCTTAGAATTCACAAAGGTAGAAACAAAAATAATAATAGGTGCATGGTGAACAGTTTTCAAGTGCTTACTTAACGCTTTGATAGGTCTGTAGTTGGTGTATATTTGGGTTAGTAGAACACTTAAGTTTACGCTTCAGGCAGCATTCGTATTCGCAGTCGAAATGAGGTGAAGTGCCATTTTAATGGAAAGGAATGTGTGATTAAATAAAGTAGATAAAAACATTATCTATTTTAAGATACAATGTCGGGTGCACACAAATGAAAAGGTAGCAAGCTTTAGGCCAAGGCGAGGTGAGTAGTGAAAAGAAAAGTCTCTTTGCTCGGGTTCATTTCCAGAATAGTAGGGACTAAGAAAATAAAATTACTCAAATCATAAAAAGAGTTGAATGTAGCAGACACACAGAAATGAAGTCAACACTCAGGACACAAATGAGAGCTACATTTCTTTCATCTGTGTACTTTTTGATCCAATCTCTTGTAGCAGGACGTTAAATTCCAAGATGGTAGTTGTAGCTCATAGTTTAGTAGTCAAATAATTCACAAACTTTAATTTATCGAGGTTTGAACCAGTAAACATGAATGGAATCTTTGACAGCGTTGATTTATACCCTCACGGAACTATTGAAATTTGGAAGAGAGACGAAGAAAATGTGTAAAATTTGAACATAAGAGTATTGCTTTTGTAAACTTCTTTCGAGTCGACCGGATTTTGTAACATTCTCAGAATACCAAAGTCTCATAGAAATAAATTTTTACGAGTTTTTTTTAACCCGCTTTACAAAGGGAATATTGTCCACATATTTCACGTTTCAACTTACTGGAAATAATGCTAGTTTTTAAAAACCGTTATTTTGTGTGTGTGTGTTTTTTTTCCTAGTGTAGGACTTTTCACTTTTATGTAATCAGTCACTTAGATTTGAAACTACTTTGTTTTCGATGTTTGTAATTACATGTATATAAACCACGCCTGTTATTGTTACCTTTGTAAATAAATTTGTGTACACCACTGTATTTGGGATACTGATCACAGTAGATCGCAGGTAATACGCACTTAGTAATCAGCTGTAACGGATCAGAGGTCTCCTACGTATACTGATTAGAGTATGATCATCATTTGCGGTGGGAGGTAGGAGAAATAACCACTTAAGTATTGAAAGATATCTCAGGATTTCCATTGACAGTACGTTCGAAAACCATTATCTGTTTGTAGGCTCCAGTGAAATGTTCTCATGGGTACTACAAAGACTGAGCTGGATCAGCCGTCTTGATAGACTTCGCAGGCTTTTAGTCGCTCATCAGGTATTCTACCTGGAACAGTATTTTAGTTTGACTTCTGTTAAGATCCCGGGACACTTTGTCGCCCTTTCCGTTGGAGTTACACTACTTGTGAATCTTCCTCTATCAAGCTGGATACTAGCTTGACCGTAGGTGTGTCAAGGGAGTCCAGAAATGGGTATTAATTTACATCTTATATGCGCGGGACACTACTGTTTAACGTAACCACCAACTTAAACAGGAAATAAAATTCCTTCGTCAAAAGCATAAACACTAAGGTTCAATTATGAAATACGAAACAATAATATAGTAAATTATAAAGTGAAGTACAGTACCGTAAAATTTAATTTATGAAGCAAGAAAATACAGGAAATAGACTACAGATAAAGAAACAAGTAGAGGGGGGAATGTTAATATTTACCTTAAATAGGTTAGTCATCGTGGCTGTACTGGACTTTTAAATAAAGAACGAACCAGTCAGCAGTGCATTTAACGACTTAGTCTCCGGTTATTCGAATGGTTAGCACGCTTGCTTACTGTGCACGTGATTACGGGTTCAAATAAGGTGGTGTCCAGTGAACGGAGTGGTTCGAAGTCCACCTCAACAAAAATTGTAGGCCCCATCCATAATTCGCAAGCTTGTTCAGGACGTTAATCACAGACGTTCACTAAACCTGTCACCCACTAAGATTGTATCTAATATATCCGTGACTGCTGCCGTGCTGATTCCTTTTCCCTGAGGAGTGCTCGCTGAGGAATGTAACCCCACTGACTTGTGACGGGCTATGGTGTCTGTCCAGCGCACGAAATGGAAAATTACGTCTACTGCACCAAGAAGTTTATTTTCATGTGATGGAATGTAAAATGTGTTCCCTGATTTTTAACTACTTTAATACGCTGCTGTTCAAATGGTTTATAAGTATTATTTTCTAAGAAAAAGTCAGTCCTTGATTCAATCAATCCATTACAGGACTTAATGCGTAAACCATATGCTGCTGGTTGGACTGTTGGAACAGTGAAACGGACTTTACGTCTTACCTGGAGGTCATGGGTTCGATCCCAGCTTCCGACCATCCTGATTGAAATTTTTCCAGGGTTTTCCTTCAGTCACATCAGGCAAATGCCGGGATGGCACCTTCAACATGGACCCTGGCCGACCCCTTCCAGAATCCTTTCCCCTCCGCTATCCCGACCTGAGCTGTAGATGCCTAAAGGCCATAAATAAAATTTATTTATTGGTAAACGAATAGCGTATATAAGAAGAAAATTTGTTGATAGCCTGACGTTCAAACTTACTGGGTTTTATTTAAGGCCTTTAGGCAGTTTTAGCTCAGGCCCTTTAGGTGCAAGTATTAAGTTGTGCTCTCAAAGAAAGTTCAGTCAAACTTCTACCCAGCAAAGTAGTTAGCGCTTTCGCTTTCCCTGCGGACGGACCCTGGTTCGATTCCCGGTAGGGCCTTGTAGATTTTCGGTTTTGACACCATGAGAACAGTCGCGTAGCTACTGATCTGTAGCAGTAGCAGACTCCTGTCACGATAATCAGGAAAAGCGGCGTTGGGAGTCATTGCCCTCGCCATGTGACATCCTGTAGAAAGTATACTTTTCCTACCTCCTGCTGTGATTTCATTTATTCGTATATTTTCATGTTGACGTTACCAAACAATAACTCCTAACCATTAACCATTGATTCATAGTAAAATGCTTAATCGATTACCTGTTATCTGCTTATCTTGCATGCGTGGGTTACTGCATGAAATGCATTACTCATTTGTTTTAAAAGGAAAAGAAAAAAAAAGTAAATGTTTTCTATGTGGGATAATTTATTCTAACAAAATAAGTGTGGTTAGTTTTGTAGTAGTAATTTTTTGGTACTAATATTGCTTGTTTGTGCTGTGTTTAATGTAATAATGCATGATGCTATTTTTTGTGTTGCATTCAGAAAACGAAGTCTCTAGGCGACTTACGGCAATTCTCAGACACGGGGCCTGTTAAAAATACTTCGAAAGAACCCATTCAGACGGGAGTTTCAGTGAAAGCATTGGTGAGTTGTGTATTGTTCTTAATTGCTCTTTAGCACCACCTTTATTTTTTTTAAATCATTAGTCATAGATCTATGAATCAGTACACGATGTTTTCTAGATTGTTTAATTACTTTCAACTGGCTATTAACGTTTCAGTGTATGAGTGAAACCTTCAGAATGTTAAACATTGCGAGAGCTTTCGCAATTTAGATTAGTGTTCGTAATAGGTGTTATATTTGGAAGGTTCATAGTTTGTTCGGTTTTATTTCCTCTTTCTCGCTATTTTCTACGATGCCTTGCTTCCATGTTTTATAAATCTTAGTGAAGGCTGAAGAATTTTGTCATAAAAATAATCGCTATATTAGTATTTTCTTCGGATTACTACTTCCGTCTGGTAACATCTGAGATGGTCATCCCTTTTACATTGGACCAATTGTCTCTGTTTTATACACAGGGTGGATCAAATTTCGCTATCTATCTCAGGAAATAGGGGTAGCGCAAAGAAAATACTTCAAATTTTGGTTCGGAGTCCTTAGTTTATGAGGCACCTTTTAAATTTGTAAGGCCTTCCTTTACTGTGTCTTTACACTACACATCTATGAACTAAATATGTACGGCACATTGGCGCCTAAGCAAAAGAATTAAAAAAAACAACAACAAAAAAAACTGATCTTAGATACTTTGATTTACCATACGGCTTTCAATTTGGTGATGTTACAATCTTTGCACATGGTATCTAAACGCAAATCTGAGATCAGTTTCTTTTTTATTTGCTTTTGTGTAGACGCTAACATAGTGCAAGAATATCACCAAAATTTTTAAGGTCCCAGTCCCACCAAGCAACGGCGGAATGGTATCTACAGGTGCTCTGAAAGTAACTCAATCTTACGGAGAAATACATGTTCGATATTATCAGTATAATGTACTTTGCCGTGAGCACACACGAATTCTAAAAGCAGTATGCAAGATACAAATAATTTATATTTCTCGTATCCAGCTAAAAACGTGCTTCATGAGACCCATACCAGTCATCAAGCTGTTCCTTATCGCGTGGTGTCGCTTCCCGAAACCAATGACGATAATGTAGGTGAACCTTGACATTTACTGGTAAGAAATCACACATGGCGCGAATTTGGTTTTGATTCAATGCTTTATAAATTTTTTCAACAGACTCTGCTCTGACTGCAGACTGTCCCTCCTGCCCTCTAATAACCATTGATGCTCAGATGTCGATCAATTTGTTTCCCCTCTCAGCACTATTGCGTCCACCATTTTTTGGTGCATTCGTGATATTTGCAGTTTTTTTTAAACTTGTACAGTCACCTAGTTCATTGTTGGTTTTGTTAGAAAACATCTTTTGGTTGCATAACTTCCTCACTTGCGGTAGTGTTCCACAATAAAAATTTTCTCCAATTTGTACCGTGGCTTTTCAAGTACATTTTTATGCTTCTTTAACTTCCTGGACAGAGGAAAAACTAGTACTACATAAGGTTGCGTTACTTTATGAACATTCTAGTCTGTAGAACTGCTGCCTCGTTCCTCATTCCTTTCCAGGAAGTTGTACGTAAAAGTCGAGTTCGGGAGACTAAGCTCAAATAAAAATGCGTCACAGAATGTCAAATGGGAATCTCGGGATCAAAGTTCTTCAATAACCATGGGTCACAAACACAAACCACAAACACGTTTAACTTACCTTGCACTTTGCAGAATCCCACCAGGCAAATGCCGGGATAGTACCTACAAAATAGGCCCTGGCCGTCTACCTTCCACAACCCTCTCCCCACCCTATCCCGGCCTGAGACTCGTATACCTAAAGGTCTTAAAATAAATTCAAACTTCGCAGGGCATCTTCGTATAGTTAAAAGTCAAAATTCATTCTAACTAAAAGCGCAGTATTATTTTCGGACTAAAATCAACTCAGTTAAAAATGTGGAAGAGAACATTAGGCAAAGAGGATAGGTATAAACAGTTGGTGAGATAGTTACCGCTGTTAATGTACAGCGTATGAACCGAAACGACACAGAAAGGTGAATTCAGTTGGCCATAGTAAGAGAAGGTCATGTGCTTGTCAAAGAAGTTATGGATTATTATTATTACCAAAATGTGACAAGAAAAATCAGTTAAAACAACCAAATTAGAAAAAGTCACCTTATATTCACTAAATAAAATATATATACAGTTACCTTCTTTGAGTGGCTTATGACCCTCTCTCACGATGGCCAACTGAGTTCACCTTCCTCTGTTGTTTCGGCTCATACGCTCCATCTTACTTTTAACCTCAGCAACTGTTCATACCAATCCTCTTTGCTTACTGTCCATTATCACATCCTCTTCATATTTTTACAGGGGAGAAAGAGCTTGCCTTTTAGCCCGAAAATATTATTGTGCCTTTTGTTGTTGTGTATTTGGTTTCCAACTATGCGAGAATAACCTGTGAAGTGCAAGGTAAGTTAATCATAGCAGAAAAGTTAATCGCAATGAGGTCCTAAGTCATTAATTAATACACCAGTGGTCACAAGGACCATAAGATGGACTAGATACAAATGCCGTCCGCTGTGTTAGAACATATTGAACCGAACCGGAGCGTGTAAAGGAGCATGTTCGTCGTCGAGATTAATACATACTTGATCAATCATATCAGAAACGTTGTGCAGCAAAAGGGAAGTGTGCACTTGTCCATATGTCATAGGATGTCCAGATGAGACACAACACAGCTGTAGTTCGGCTTGTATGCTTTAGATTGGATATACTTACGTTTGCCGTGATGCACTTTCAGGTGAGCTTGCTTTGATTCCTGTAGTTTCGTGTACGTAAATCAATTGTAAATCAAATAAAAACATATTAATTTAAATTGAAGTAATATCTGTAGATTGCACTATTGGTTACTTTGTCGTTCGCGGTTAAACCAGTTGCTACACATCAAACCCTTTTCCTTGCGTGGGTAGGCAGTGCTTTCTAAGATATTTGGTAATTAAATGTGGAATTCTAATGCTAGGTTTTTAACATTTTATCTTATTTGTAGAAGTTTGTTTTAAACAGTTAATTTTTGTTACTATGTAGAATCTAAAATTTGTTTTCGTAATAAGGTTCTTAAACAAATGTAGTATAGTTAAATGTGCTGTAAATTAATTTCTACTGAAATCATCCATGACTCTCATAATTAAATTGTACGATGCGAGTGCTTCGCTTAAATATAATGTAAGGGGAAAATTTAGGGTCGTGGTGTGAAAATAGTAACTGGTATATTTTGGTGGAGGCTGCTATTTAATTTTTGAATTGTGGTATGTATTTGCGCACCAGATGAGCATCCGTGCGCAAGCGCATTTGTGTGGTACTGTATTGCTTGTATTCGTAGATTTGTAAACTAACTTTATAAATTTTCTTTTATAATTGATACATTCGTTTCTTGTTGCAAATGAAAGAAAGGGAACAACAGATGTACATTTGAAACGAATAATTACTTCAAAACTTATTTCAAACCATTCACATAATATATTCCGTACAGAGTATAATTTCGTAAGTTCGGTTATTTAGTGCAGTTTCTAGAATGAAGATAAATAAAATTAAAAAAAAAAAAAAAAATGCACCCATAAAGTAAACCATCTTTTCTTCGGAAAAAACATTAATTATTACTTAATTCTCAGGATTCCAGTAGAGCAGTGACCTAAGAAATTTAGGATAAGTTTCTAGAAGATTGTATAAAGTGAGTTTGTTACGCAAGTATTTTTTTTTCTACGTACGATCGTGTTTTATGTTCCATTTTAATATTACAATCCTCAACGAATTCAATTGTGTTCTTTAGTTCGAAATTTAATTTTTACAATCTTAAGAGAACTTAAATCTTACAGTTGTAATTCCCAACCAATATGATTGTAATAGTCGATCATTTCTATCCTTGATATGAAGGTAAACGTTTCCAGTGATTTGAAATTCGCCCAATTTGATAGTTGGTTAGTATATATACTGGAGAAATTAATTTCTGGCTCATATCAAAAGATATGAAGAAACTATATTCTCCCGAACAACTGGCGAAAGATTTTTAACTTGGTGCAAAAAAATGAAAGATCAGTAATTATCAAGACATTTCGACTACTTACTAATCGAGACTCTGTGCCGTTGTTTTCTGTGTAATAGTCTGATTGTATAATTAATTTCGTTTTGAGAAGTTCTAATTAAGAGCAGGGCTGTAAACACAAATCTTGTAGAGTAAAGCGGAATTGGATCTTGTTAAAGTCCAACATCTGTAGCGTGATATTTAGTCGTGAAGACGTTACAATCTACTCTACATGCTAATCTGCTGTGGTAGGCAGAGATCGCTCATACAGGTCATAACGACTGAGCTTCTTTCGCACCAAATGAATGGCAGAAACGTATAAATGCCATAGCCTCTTCCGAAGTCCTAACCAACTCTTTTTTTTTCTCTTCGAAAATAGTACTCGCCGAGGCAACGTTATCCATCAACTACTTATGCTTCTGCCATTCGTGTATATAAATTAAATGACTATCCAACAAATTGTACTTCCCTGTAATTTGGTCCTGTATGAGCCATACGAAACATTGAATTGGTTTTACTGTCAGTCAATAAAACAAAAACAACAACAATGCTAAACCTATACACTTTGTAAATATACATGTATTTTAAACTGAAGGACGATTCAAAACTGGATCGCTGATGAACCATTTACATGCTGTACTGAATTTAGAAGAAAGAAAATACTATATCTAGTAACCACTTCAGCCTAATTAACAAAGTCTACTTGTCTGAATAATGGCGTTGTCAATTAGACGTTGGAACGGCTATGTAGTTGTTTCATTCCACGTATGATGGATAACAGTACATAATTTAAATTATGGCCTAAGGTTCCACAAAGTCTCTCTAGGTTGATAGAAGTCTGCACAGTATTCGATCGATGCTGCATGATAAGATCAGGAAAGTTTGGGCACAAAGAGAAAATACCTGGAAATCATTGAAATGTTTGTTGCACTAGTTTGTACCATCCACGTACGGTATGCAGTGTCCGTCTTGATAAGCACCCTTCCGTGCTAGGAAATAATTGGAACATACAATGGTACAGGTGGTCCACAAGTGGACCTATCGATATAATCTTACCTTACTACTGACTCGAGTGGGCTTCAACAGCATTACAGACGCAGCATCAGCTTGCACGGTACCTTTTTGGTAGGGTGGTTCTATGCTCTCGTACAGTATCTTCCCCAACGCCGATGTTGAATTTAATTTTTAAGGACTTTAGGCCGGATGGATGATTATGGGAGAATCAGTGGAATGAAGAAGCGGGAGGAAACAGGAGAACCTCGAGAAAACCCACGCACACGGTGTTGCTCCACCGCAAAGCCCACGTGGAGTAGGGATCGAACCAACGACCCAAAGCAACAGAGGTGAGCGCTCCACCATTGAGCGACGTAGGAGCTTTGGTGCATGTCCTAGCAGACTAATACATGATCCTTTGAAGTGGATGTCTACTGTACATTTTTATGGGTCACTGGCAGAGGTGAATTATGTCATTCATTATTCTCCGTTTTGCGCTTACTAGCCTCGAGAGCCGTTGGCTGTTCCGATCTTACCACTACCTACTCTGCGTGTGAAAACAACCTGTCTACAACTGATCTACTACAGAAGCCTGTCAGGAGTTGAAACTGCTGTCTGAGTATCCAAACGTGGTAGTTATCACGGAAAGGGAGTAGCTAGTCTTCTTAACCTGCCCTTCTGCCATCACTTCAGCTGCTATTCTAGTAAGCAATAGCTAGACTAGTGTTCTACAAATACGTAGACGTAATCGAACTTCCTCCATTTCCCGCCGGAATGGGAGACGAAACAGGAAGTTGGCTGATGTCTAGATTTCTTTGCCACTGTTACGTTTAGTACAGTTCATTAATACAATTCAGGTTATATTTATGTAAAGATATACACTTTAATACAATTGTCGATTTACAAGCATCATTTATTACCAACTTTTGGTATAACGAAACATAAAGGCATGCAGCAAACAAAAAGTCGTTGGACAATGTGTGTATGGTCTCATTTTGCTCCAAAATTTAGTACAAGGAAAATTTATCCAAATACTGCTCAAAAGTAGAAACTGAACTACCACTGTCACGAATATTTACGTGCTACTCACAAAACATTACGTATATCTGGAATTCTTGTATTACACACATGAAACTAAACTGAGTTGAAAGCGGCCCATTGGGCGTCCAGATAGTTTGAAAATAGTGGAAATTTTGGGATGCCTTCATAGATTAGAATGTGTTAAAGAAAATGTTTTGCAAATATGTACAGAGTTTACTTTTTTTGAGACACTACGCATGTTTTACGCAAGTAATTCCATTGGTCTCGCGTTTTGTAAACATTCAAATTTTTGCAACAAGAATGAATGTTGAACTAAATTTCGGCATTAAGTAACCTTTCATGTGCTTGGTTTGCTTATTTAAACATGCGAAACTAACAGATGTGTTGAATTGCATGCAGAGGGAAAGCTACTGCAATTTAGTAAAACTTCCAGACGGATTACATACAAAACATGTGCCCTGGAAAGGAAAAAATGTTGAATCAAAGGGAGATTTGCATGTACAAAATAATGCTGTGGTAAGTACATACTTCCATACGTAAAGTTCGGTGGTGGTTTTGGGGTAGTTAGATTAACAAGCATTTACACAAATATAAAAGAAATATTCTAAAACCTTGATTTAAACTGTGTCGTCTATTCTGGAAGTTTTTGTGGATTGTAGATACTGATTTTACCTAAATTTGTTTTTATGATCCTTCAATGCTATAGGGTAGGCTAATGTTGCCAATTTAACACTTGTAGAGCTAGATGCAATTCCCGTTCAATTTGATCTTCGTCCGAAATCTCGTGGGAATGCCTCGAAAGACATTGTGGCCTGTAAAAGTAAATTGAAGCTATATATCTGGTACTTCCACTCAATACGTATCGAAAATCTGGTCATGTTCTAGTTTTAAAGTGTTCCACATAATTTACATGTAACACTGCATTACAAGTCGCTTGGTTATTGCTCTTTCTTAAACCATTAACATGCGTAAAAGTATCTCTCAATTAGTCGTTGTCGCTCAGCAAGCGTGTACCCTGTTAATCAAGAGGATTCGTGCAAACTCCGGCTGAGATTTTTCGTAACTTAACTGTCACTAGGCAAATGTTGGGTTGGTACTTTGAAATAGGGTCATTACTATTCTCTTCATTCATTCCGCAGTGGTCAGAGTAGATTTTAGATCTTCACGAGCTGTAGCCTTAAGATGTAAGGGAGGTCATATAAAAAATGGACAAAAATGGTTTAATATTCTAGAAACTAAAAGTACTTAGCAATTCAAGAAAAGAAGTTTCATAGAAGAGACGTAAAAAAGGCATGGTTTTGAAGCCCAAGTGGTCCGAAGTGAGTTCGACATTGTCAAAAATGAAGTCTATCTCGACAAATAATGACGTAATGATGGTTTCGTAATCGGAGTTTTACCCAGTGCACCTATTTCACAAAGTTAATGATTTACTAATGCAGCGTAGAGGGAATTTTAGTGTGTGCCTACTGCGCAATGCTAATTACTTGACAACGAAATTTGAGCCAAAGTTGCCTAATGGTCTTAAACAAAATTCACATTTAAAGTTGACAACAAAATTCTTCCGTTGCAGAACCCGTCTATACGCCACTCCCTTAACCATAAACTTTGCTCGGGAAAATAAATGAAGTAGAACTTCGATCATGATTTTCTAAACCGATACGAGTTTTCGTCTTTATTTGTCAAGATAAGACGTTCTTTATGAGGGTGCCGTGACCTCTTCGGACGCCTCTTGCTCTGAAACTACGTTTTTGCATTAATAGATATTTTGTTTGATGAGAACTTTTCGTTCCTAGAATATTGATCCCTAATTTTCGTGCACCCTGCATATTAATTTTCCGAATTCCATGTTTCTCTTCAGATCAGTGAACAATTCCTCTGCAACAACATAAGTAATTTGTATCCATTGAGCATACATCATGTTACAGTTCAGAATTTTCTCCATATAAAATGTTCTACCTGGAATTATTCGTGGAAAGAAATAGTTCAATATTTCGCTTATTTCGGTTGAGCTTAATCAAGTGATTGATTAAAGCAAAGTGAAAGGCTTGCCTTGCACTAAACTTACATTGAATAGGGCGTGATAGGAAGGTTAAAGAAAGAGATCTTTGTCTCCTTTGTTCTTTCTTGTGTTTCTTTAATCATAGCCTGATGAAGCTTAGTTGAGTTACAGGAAATGTACAACGATTTGTTAGTATATTATCCAGCTGTCATTTTTGTACATACGTAGAAATCACTAGTTATTTGGTTGACTGAAGTTAACATATTTTTTTCCTCACTGCCTACTTTTGAGTACTCCGTGGCTCAGACTACAATCCGTGCGGCCGGGGTTCAAATTCCGGCCAGGACGCTGGAGACTTCGCAGTGTTCCCATGCCTGGCGCCCTGAGTTGCACTCATCCTCTTTATCAAATTGAGTAGCAGATTGTCCTTGGCATTCCTGGGCACCTTGGAAGGTAAAGGCGGCCGAGCGTGGGACTGACCACTTCACCTCAGTTCGTGCCGGTGGTCGAGAATATGTGAAGCGCTATTTCCACGGCCTGTGCTCATTGCACAGGAGATACCTTTACCTTTTTTTAGTCCGTGAACTTGATTAGTTCTGCAGAGCATCCATGGTTTTACCATTAGCATCTTCTACGTAGCTTTCTTTTTCGGGTGTTGTTCATGCAAGGATGAAAGCTAGGAAAGTAAATTAATTTAAATTTAACTTACTAGACAAGATACGAATAGTAAATTGTATCCTTCTTCGCGAGACATTTCTTTTGGCTTTTCATTGCGTTACTCATAATGCTTAACAGAAAATAGTAATGGATGTAAATTGAAAATAGTACTAATTCAGCTTCCTTAATTTTGATAGTTTTCAACGTCAAAAAGCGAATCAAATTTCATTGTAAATTCTGTAATGAGCAGGAATGTACTTTTTTTTTCATTCATTCGTACGCAGATTATGCGTATAGTATGGGCTGTTTACGTTTCGTCAGTGAGATTAGAAAAGTTGCATTATAATTACTTCAGTATACGAGGCAGACGGTTTTTGCTGATCAGTTGTTTGTAGATGTAACGAAGCTGATAATAAGACATTGAATTTGCTTTAAGAAATGTAAGCAATAGTGTTGTAGCAACTCATACGAGACGAAATGTTATAAAGAAGAGTAGTCAACTTTTCCTATACCTGTGACCATTATAATCTTCAGTTTAGGTATAGGTGAGGAATATGAAAGAAATTAACGTGAGCATGTTGAGGAAGATTGTATTTCGGAAAACTATTTTTTAATGTATTTACTTTGTGCTGTGATCGTTTGATGCCCTGCAGTGTCTAAGGTGCTTTTGTAGAAAAGCTACAATTCCACGAATTCGATTACAGGGCTGTAATACTGTACAATAATTTATGCTCCGGCTTAGCATGTATCAAAGTTGTTTTTAAGAGTATATTGTAAATGTAGTCACCAAACATTATTTGATTAACTTGCTTGATCTGGAGATGAAAGTCTTTAGTATCGTTAAGTTCAGGAAAATTTCTCTTAGTAATACTTGTGGTGAAATGAAGATGACGATGTTATCTTTCCAACATATGTCAGATGGAGACAGACACACACACACACACCAATCGTGGTGCAAGAAATTTTTCCTGTCCGAATGTAAAGTACTCGATAGATTCCGTGATAGTCCCTTTTCTTAAATGAAATCCCGAAGCTGAACATGTGCATCTCTGCGCATGCTATCCCCCTCGATGTGTAGTTTTTGCCCGTGAATTTATGTTGTTTATGAACTAACGTCAGGAGCTTTCGACTAGGAACGGTTGTTGAGGTAAAATTACATCGGTGAGCGAAAAGGTAAAAATGTAGAAGTTTCAGAACCAACTTATCTGTCTTACTAATTAACCATTTTCTACTTGCGACCGACACAAGCGTATGATATACTGCTATTACTTTAGATATTGGTTCAGAACCAATGGAAATTCGAGAACGAAAACAATACCTCGAGAGGGGGATAGCATGTACAGTATTTACTAGTTCTAACTCTCTCCCCCTCCGTTTCATGTTGATATTGTTCAGTTCGGATTATCCGGAAAAAACGTTTAAAATACTGTAGAGCAGGGGTAAGACGGAGAGTCGAGGTTGACAATGAGTGTCACGTCAGAAAATTGCCGATCAGGTGAGCGAAAAAAATCAAAATCCTTGATCACAAAACTTAAATTTCCACGATCAATTTCCATTCGGATTCCCGGGGTTATACTACATATCATTTTGAAACAACTTTGCGCATTCTTGAAAGTAGTTTCGTAAGTGGTGGCAGTGCGCGCTGTTCCATCCACGTGTATTGTATTGAGGTAAAGTGGAAAGAGCGAAACATCATCATGGAAATCTTAATAACAAATATCATTTTATGGTATTGAAACCTGGTAAACTAACCTATTTTGACTGATGTTATGGAATAATATGCCTTGAAGGCCGGTAAGTTTATTTGCTTACACATAAATTTAGAAATTGTAGAGATTTTAGAAATTGAGGTTATGAGTGTAAATTGGTTTTACGGGATCTGTGTAAAGAAATTTAGAAACTACTCTGCTTACTAGCCATAGGAAACTTAAGACCTTTTTCTGGTGGGTGTAAGGATGGGAATTGAATGCTTTGTTTGCCTCGATCTATCTCCTGTTCTCATAGCTTCAGATAAAATACTCTTTATTGCTCTTTTATTCATATATGTTGCAAGTGTCAATATTCACTACTTATCGAGCTTGTACAAGGTGAAATCAATAAATTCCTGGACTGACTCTCGTCCACAATACCATCCTGGTTGACTACCAATGAGTAAAATTGAATGCATGAGGAAAGTTCAGCATGGTCAAACATTGATAGCATCTTTGGGATCGTCGGGCTCACTTTATCTGAATATCGGGGTTAATCGAACAATTTGTTACTCGGATGATTGATTGATAAAGCTTCATCCCGAGAATAGAAACCATGATCCGAACAGTTTCCTCATCAACTTACCAGAACTGAGCGAATTATTCCTAATACTCATAATGTGTGTGTGTGTTTTATTTTTTTTTATTTAATTATATTCGTTTTGGATATTTGCTTATTGAAATATTGAGCCAGGTGTTCCTTATTCGACTGTTAGTTCGTTCAGTTATCCTTTAGTTCGATTATTTGGAAATCTGTTCATTATTCAGTTCTCCATTTAATTATTCGAAAATATGTTTATTCGCTTCTCGATATGATTTAACGGATTCGGATAATGAAATAATTAGGATAAGTATTCGAATAACTTCCGAATGAATTTAATTACCCAAATAAATGGTGACAGTCTGGTACAAAATTATGATGGACGGGTCTGAACATGCAGTGAATCCTGCTGTTTGACTTTCAAGATACCAGCTATAACATTGGTAGTACTCCACTCCGCTTACTTACTCGTTATATTAACACGCTGTAGTTGTTTGTGTTTTTCTTCCTAAAACTGAAAGTAAAGCTCAAGGAACTAACATTCAGTACTGTGGGACGAAGCGGTCGTACTTCAGTTGGTAGAGTTTTGACTGTGATTGGGGAAGTCCTAAATTCGATTCCAATCCAACCGCCAATTATTCTGATTGCGGTTTTCGAAGTTTTTTTTTCCCCCTTGTCAGCAGGCCAATGCAGGAATGGTAGCTTCAACCTAGATCTTTACCGATTTCGTTCGCACATTCTCTTCCCCATGCTTAACCAGATACCACCAGGTCATGAATACAATTCGAATTCAAAACTAAAGATTTAGACAGAGTCTGTAGGCGGTATTAAATGTAAGAATCCGGGAATTTCTTGACTGCGCCTTGGAAGGTAGTTTCTATACTAGGCATAGCGACCATTCTTTGCTTTTGTTTTGATATATACATCTATATAGTTGGATATATTTTAATGTTCTTTCTTTCCTGTTTCAGAGGTCAAGCTTCAGCAAGTTTGATCAGTTAAGTAAGAAGACTGTTCTTCACGTTCGCTCCGTAGATGCATCTAAAGTACAAAAGCAGTTCAATCAGGTAAGACAATATGTATTATTCTAGTTACGTTAACAAATGGGAATGCGTGTAATTCGTTTGTATTGTGTTCCGTTTTTTGTTCTTCTTGTTTTGAATGAAGGCAACACTAGTCAGTGTAACAACTTATAACACGTTTGTATATATATTTGGGACTATCTTGTGTGTTATCCAAGGCCTTACCCTATCAGATTTCGTAAGAAGATTTAATTATTCACAAGTACACTACTATCAGTGAGTAAGTTAATTTGCAGTGTTCGTTTTCAAGGCCACGAATGTTCAGAAAGTCATCGTTTTTTTTTTTTAATTGCCCTTGATTTTGAGTTAGTGAACGCGAAACGCTTGTAAAAAAATTTCATAAAACTTTGTATGCCCTGAGTACTTATCGATTCTTTTCGCATTTGATGTTAAAATTGAGTAAGCCTTTTTGTGGTAAATCTAGCGACAGTTTCTGGTGTTGCTTAATGGTTCCGTAAGTTGTACTCAGATATATTCGTAACAGTTGCATTTTAATGATCAACAACTTCGTGCTAAAGCTCACTGGCTGTATCAACACAAGCACTCTTTACTTCATATTGTGCGAGTTTCATTTATGATTCCTAACGTAATACACGTAAAACGTAATGCGATTTTCGTTCAACGATAATGCGAGGCGTGTTCGGAAAGTATAAAGATACATGATGTCTAGCTTGAGGCTTCAGTCTTCTACAGCGTTCGTGTGGCACTGCTAGAGCTGGATTTATGCAAGTGAGTGTTAAGTGGCAGCACCGGTGCTGTGATACGGTATCTCCACGCAAAAGGTAAACGCTTAACGGATATTCCAAATTAGTGCTGTGTATGATATGCTGAATAGACAAAATGTGACATGTGAGCTTTGTGGTGGACAAACAACGTGTGCGTGGGTTTTTTTTTTCGGGATTTTCAGTTTTTCTTTTTCTTCATTCCACTAAGTCTCCCATCATCCATCCGGCCTGAGCCAAAGTTGCCTTAAAGCCCTTAAAAATATAAGTTCAAATGACAAAATAGTGCCTGGTAAGGACTGCTCACGACCAACAAAGGGCCGGTAGGCCGTCGGCAATGTCTGACGACCTTTGTCAGTAAATTGAACGAGAGATTTGCGCAAATCGATCTCTACCTCTTTTTGTTCACCTCTTCTCTAAGTAACGTCTTAGTCGGATAAGCATCGGTGACGATGATTAGATGCGAGCGAGACAAAGTCTCAAAAGGATCCAGACAAGTGTTTGCATACTGGCGGCAGCTGTTTGAAAAATAGTTATGTACAGTTTATGAATTCACAACGCAGGTTTTGTAAAATAATGTGTACATGTTGAACACAATTTTGTTTTGTTGGACATCACGCTTTTTATTATTTTGGTCGCAATTTAACAACAGATATAGAAGCTTTCGGCCGATCTGGGTACTCAAGTTTTTGCCACCTTCTTGTGTTTCTGCACCGCTGATTTTCCACTTCTGCCCATTTTATTATACCTCTTATTTCTACATGTCTCTCCAGCTCTTCCGTGGTCTTCGCCTTGATCGTTTTCCTTGCATGTTGTATTCTTCCATTTCCTTCACTATCCTATTTTCTCCTCCGAACTAACCTCAAACATCTTGATTTATCCTCTTCTGTTTCTTTTAAGCTTCATTCTCCCAAAACTTCTCATATTTCATACTTTCTTCTACCTAATTTCTGTAGTCCCAGTATACTAAAGAATATTATGATTTAATCTCTCCTGCCTGAATATTTCTCCACTAGCTTTGTTAAAACCAATGTTTTAGCCACGTCTGGTACACAACGTATCCTGTGTTACATCTGGTAGTTTCCTTGATATGTTCTTATTCCATCGTAGATGGTTCACTGTTTAACAGAATTATCATCTCTCATTCTGATCTGTGCTGTGTTCTGTTCGAATGTGCTTGTAGCCGTTCACCCTCTCTGATTAATCGGCCAATTTTATCTACCCATTTCAGGTCTTTACTGATTGGCTCTTTTACTATTTAGGTCTTTATTTGTAACTCCTGATAAATTCAATCCAACTATGTATAAAGAGAATAAAGGACGTGCACATGCTTATATATGCACTGATGCGGAAACAAAATGGCGATTTTAAGTATCTCGAATCAACCAGTTCAAACAATTGAAATTATATTAAGTACAATACACGTTCGAGTTGATTTGAATACAGGTTTTTTGTATTGTAAGAAAATATATCAAATATTACTGAAGATCGATATAAAACGACTGCCGTGAAGTTTTCACAACCAGAACAGGTTAATACGACCACAAATGGTTGGTTTATTTTTATTTATGGCATCTTTACAACGTGCGCTAGAGGCCATCATATTTGACATATTCATTTTAATCGTTGTGTGAAAGCTTTCGTATTTATGTATGTTTTCAGTGTTTGTGAACCTGCTAGACATAGTTTTGAGCATGCATCTGTTTTCATTCATTGACATCCTCATATTTGTTTACTTCGTTATGCTATGACATTTAAATTTGAATTGCTTAGGTGTGGGTTTCTGTCATGCTTTTTTGTTTTTTTAATTTTAATTTTAGTTTTTTTCATATATTTATTATTTTGCATGTTTGTATTTTCTTTGGGTTTTGCTGCATGTGGACTAACTGTTGTTTCTTATTAGGGTGTGTTTCCTTTGTATGAACTGCTGGAGAAATATGATACAGTAAGTGGTGATTTTTAATTTTTTTCTATCATATTTGGTTTAGTACAGCAGTGCTTTTCATGCCTGGGGATTTATTTCATCAAGAGTGGGATGTAAGGGTAAACATTCATATGGGCGAAATTCAACCCTTCGCGGTAGCAGGTTTTGTCCTTAGCTTCTCTTTCTGTTTTAATTGGTACGATTTCACGCTAATGGGATTTATGTAAATAAGGAAAAGGTAATTGTATATTTCTTTAAACTGGATTTACAGGACGCCATGTTGAATCAACAATCATGCATTGCAGTGAACTGAAAAAAAATGTTTACCTCCATAAGTCTTTATTTATTTTTTAAGAAAAAGAACTATTGAGTTTTTAATTGAACATATTTAATTTCCTTAATATCCACAATCTTGTGTTCCATATACGGCATATTATTTAAACAGTATTGTATGAACCAGTTCTTATAATTTAGAGCTGGGGAGACGACGCAGCTTTAAATGCTTCTCCGCCAGCCTTGCTGACTTGCAGGGTTCCCTGCACCTCACCTGGCTGCCATTAAGTTCCATAAGAATGCATGTGAAAATACATTTTCCAAGGTTTTTAAAAAAAAAAAAATATTTCTTTATATTAAAACAGTATAAATATATATATATATAAAATCGGGAGGAGGAAAAGATTAGTAAGTTGAAGGTAAAATATTTTGTAACGAATCTTGTGAAAATAATGTGCATCGCGCGAAGTTTCGCGTCATAAACTGAAAGATATTCCCAGTAACACAACACAAAACATACTAATTAATCAAAGGACTATTTATTATTAATGGACAGGCTGACGAGTACTTGTGAGACAGTTGGGACCAATCAGAAATAGATATTTTCTTTCACGAGTGTAAGCATTTCACGTTCAAAAGAAATACTGAAACCATTTGTACGATGTTTTGCAACGTTTTACAAGATCATAATATCAGGACCCTTTTTGTTTTAGGATATTAGATGGCATGAACTTTGCCACGTATAAGAGCTTCGGATCACATGATTGACCTAGGAGTAGCTAATGGAGATGGAAATGTTTTTTACTGATGTGATTTATAGTAACGGCAATTATATAAATTTATTATGTCTACGTTTACAAAAAACACTTTTGTTACTTATCTTTGCATTACCATTTATTCTCTGGAGTGGCAAATAAAGATTGTTGCAAGCAACTTTGCAAGTTGTGTTTCGAGAGAATTTGATCCTGTGCGGGCAAAGAGAAGATCCTTCGCATTGTCACTACATTGTATTCAGCGTGGTGATGCTATTCTTGTGGTTACTTTGTCACGGCAGTCCTAGGAATTTGAATAGTAACAATTCAGTGGTGGCGGAGTCCGCAGGATGGCGCGCGACATTGTTACTTTCTCTAATTCAGTTCTTCTATTAATTTAATAATTATAATAAGTTTCTAAACTGAAAGTGTAGTGCTTTAACGACAAAGTAAGGACTGATAATTTCGTTTTTCTAAATTATATGTCGTTACAGAGTTATTACACGCATAAAATGAATGTTTGTAGTAGTTTAATGTATGTAGTGATATAAACCAACCCAGTGTGGGTGCATGTATTAGAATGACCCGAACTAAAGCAAATATATCGTTTCGAGCTTTAAACCTTTTGGTTCATTTTTGAATTGATTTTTTTTTTTTCCTCTCCCTTCTGAGAGGCTAGCTAGATATTCTCTCTCTCGTAAGAGGCAAATAACCTAGTTGACGTGTCTTCCTTGAGAGGTAGTTTTTACTAGAAGACGCTTGCTAGTGGAAACCAGGTCTCTCCTACCGAGAGGTCCACTGTGGAGCATTGTCCTCTCTCTCGCAAGAGGATACGAGTGAGTGTGTTTACCTCTCCTGAGAGGTACCGAGAGGAAACTTGTCTCCCTACCGGGAGGTAATTTTCTCTTCCAGTTGGTCTCTCCTCGTCTTGTGATTGCAACAGTGGAAGAAAGAAGGTTGGCGTCCACTACGTGACCTACTTTATCTGTGCCGCAGGGAAACTGGTCGCTTCCTTACTCATATATGTCTACCTCTTCCACCAATTAGGGCTGTTCTGTAACAGCCACTTCCCGTGTCCGTTCCGTATTTGCTCTTGGCGCTCATCAGAGATAAGCGACCACGTTACAACTTGTGGGTATGATTTTTTTTTTGTTTGCAAGCCTTTCATTTTAACTGTACCTTCACTGTATCTTGTACATTATTGTACAGTATATTGTTGTACAGTAATCCTCTGAAGTTTTCTGCTATCAAGCCAAAACCAGTTTCTCATCAGTAATTGCGCACGCGCAGAACGTCGTCAATTGTTTCTGATGTGCATATCCGCCATTTTGTTTTTCTATCTCCTCCAATTATCCACGTGTGTTCAGGAACATTTTTCTTCAACTGAGGATGGCTGATGGCGAAAATTTTAAGTGACTTTAAAAAATGTATATTGTTAAGTGTGTAATTGTGCACATGATCTTCAAGGTACTATGTAAGTACAATTCCTTTCCTCTCTTCAAACTTCACCTATTATATTGCCTATCCGGCCTTCTATGTACTTTACATGTATACCTCGTAGGTCCATTAAGTTTCCATCCACATTTTTGTAAAGTATTTGTGCTTTATAGTGTAATGCATACTATGTATTATCAGTCGATTTATGGCGCTCACGTTAGGGTTTGAATTTACGTAGCTCGGAGAAATAATGAGAGATAATAAAGTACTGACTATCTATATTGTTAGAAAATAACCTCTCTACTCACACAGGTTCTGATGATTTCTGTATGAATATTCATCAGAAACTCCACTAGGTCACTAGGTATGGAGACTAGTGTGTATACAAAGAACTGACTGAGCATAATGACAATTTGAATCAGGATTTTAATCCTTGGCCTAATCATAATTTTAATATCTCTACCGAAGAGGCATTTGTATGCAAATTTTATACTGCTGAGAAGCTTTGAGATTACCTTTGTTGGCATTCGAAAACTTGGCATCACTTAACCCGCGTAATTGGGCAGGGAGAAGAATTCAGGATTTCTTAAAGCACATACTTTTTCTTAAACACAGATTTTTAAGGTATAGCTTGTTATTGGGCTTACTGTCTGTGCGGAAGTTTGTTTCCAACGTAATGCCTTTTTCGCGTTGTCACACATTTATTAGATAAGTAAATATTCCTGAAATGATGGCTCGTTACTTGAGTTAGTTACTTCCAAGATTAGTAATTCCAATATTGCCACCCCACATGACAATAGTATAGCATCGTGTCGGCACCAAGTTGCCTAAAGGCCATAAATAAAATTCAAACGGAAGTTCGCAGACGTTATTTTTCTTTTTACGTGTTCTAAATGGAATATATCCACTTTACTTTTATTTACTTGCTGGTCTGCAGCTAATTCTCTCGTTTAGTTAACACTTACAAATATCTAAAATCGTGATGTATTCTCTCCACAAGATTTGGTAGATACTTTTATTTAGTTTAGGTGCCGACCTATCTTAATAGAAAAATATCAAAGAGTGCAGTTACTTTAATTTCGCCCATAATGTACACATCATTTCTACAAAGCACAGTTCCGATGAAATAGCATTTATTTATATGATTAATGTTACCATTTCCAAGACATTATGGTTCTCTACAAATACAATGAAGTATTCCCGACATTGTCTATCTTACGTAGACCTATTTCCATATTTGTTCAGTTTCGAATATTGTTATTCAACATACAGTTAACACACTTAGACAAATCTTTCATCAATAAGAAGGTAACATCATCTAGTTCCATTTTTGTCCAAGATAAAACATTAACATATCTAAGAGAAAACGTACGACCAAAAATGTCATCTTTAAACAATTATTTCCTATTTAAAATTAACGCAACCAGATTGAATCTAGAACTAAAATGTCAATAACTGTGACTGTTGTTCGTTCTGAATATTTTTACCATATTTCTGAACTAATCGAATCTCATTAAGTTAATAAAGTTCCATAGTTTTACACTTTCACAACTGTCAGCAGATATCTCGTATTATTCGTTCCAGCTCATACATATAAAACACTGCTTTAATGCTTCGTAAGTTTCACCAAGTTTTGAGAGAGCAAGAGTTCTAAACACAAACATGGTTCCTTCGTAACATAATCATGTATTTTCCTCTAACGTATACTTTTTGTAAATACTTGAAGTTTAAGTTACGTACTTTTAAGACCGTTACCAACGAAATATCAATTATCATTCAGGCCCAGTTATAACAAAAAATGTTGCCAGAGTCGGGGAGAAAAACATTTTACACCTGCATATAAAACGTGTTTATGCAACCGATTGCAACATTTCTCGATATCACGAGATCATGCTTGGCTGCTCATCGAACATTAGAATAAAACTTCTGATCTAAAAGTAGCTTTCTGTAGGGGTATTGTTGGTATAGTCCGGAAATGTAACTTTTTTCACTATTATGGCAACTATTATAACTCTGGCAACGCTTACTGAGGAGACATTGAGGCATGCGTTTTATCTCTACTTCACTACGTCATTTTCTGAAGCAATCAGTTCTCCCTTTCACTATTTTCATGTAATGACGAACTGACAATCTCAATTTAAATTTCAGGGTTTCCAGTTGTAATCAAATTGTTAAATTTTTCCGTACATACATTTTCGGAATATACCACTAATACCTCTACAAAAAGCGCGTAATGTTTTAGGTACAAAGTTCCTTTATTATGTTTGATGAGCAGGTTGTGAGCAGGGCCGAGAAATGTTGCAGCCAGTGATATAAATGGATTTTGTGCGGAAATATACACAGTTCGTTTAAAAATAAGACTGGCAACATTGTTTACAACGCGTGTGAATGATTGTTTTGTAAACCCATGATGTCGAACAATGTGCTGGCAGGTAATTTCAGCTCTGAATAGGATTAGCTCGAATCTCACCACTTTCATAGTTCTCAGCTATAGAACAGAAGATTGTGGATATGTATTAGATTTATTCCTGCCCTTCTTTTCATTTTTTTCCTTTCCAGTGGAATGAAGTTCTGGGTGAAAATACTTCGGGTTAGCTCCTGTTTTTGTCTTCTGAACATAGTTACTATTATTTCTAAAAAAACGAAATCAAAATTGCATGTTTTAAGGTGACAGCTGATTGAAAGTAATTGCTGGTGAGAGAATTGGAGAAAATTATGAATATGAGGTGGATGCAGTGGTTAGCTTGGAAATTATATTTTTATTGGGCATGGAAAGCACTGCTCTACGATTTTTACTGTGTGTCGTTGCCAGGTTTCCATTTAAATATGAAGAAAGTCTTCAGTAAAATCTAAAGCTTAGTTTCAGATGTGTAATGACAGATTTGAGTGGTTAGATTTTTGAAATGTAGTACGAACATCGCTGTTTAGACATTCAACTGTAAAAATAATTGTTGAATGGAAGCATATCTTGGGAGTTAACGCGGTGTGGCCGTGTACATTCAGGCGTAGAAATGTTCGCCTTTTAATTGTGAATGAATCAAATCTGTGGGCGTTCGTGTCTTATTCATTCACGATGCTGCTTTTATAGTTTTGCTTCTGTGAATCAAATAAATTCTGCTCTTCAACGATGCCACATTATGAAACTTATTGCTCAAAGCACAGTGAAAATTCTTGCCTGCATACAAACTCAAAAAGGTAAAGGATACTCCTCATTAATTGTGCTACCTGATGGAGGAGACTGATTTGTGAGTATAGAGAGACTTAAACGATATCCTGCCATTTTTGCGAATTAGTGTTTAACGAAATACGGTTAATTAGGAAGTAAATAACAGAGTATATATATGAGAGCATGAATATAATTTTCTTAAAAGATTGTGAAAAAATCATGTTACTAAAACTAAAGATTTAACTCACTTGAAATTATAAATAAACAAGTGAGCACTATGAATCTGCTAACAATCGTTAAGGCTCCGAGGGTCCCTTGAAAAGGAGCTGAAACTGTTATGCGACGTGCTCAGGATATATTTTTTGACACGGTCAGACGGAGAAAGCGGGGATAAGGTCCCGCATTGTTAACAGTAGCTCGTGCTATGCTGTCAAGGAACCGCAAACTAAATATATTAATAAGTAGACATGTATTGATATTGAAGAAGAAAAGTATAAATCTACATAGGAACTGTTTTAACGATAGCATAAATACATTCTGAACCGCGTTTTGGTCAAATCCATTTAAAGGACCTATTGTTATAACATAGGGTGATTTCTCTAATCTAAACTTTAAAGATAATTAAATTGGAGGGGAGACTATGTTAGATAATTATCATATTCGATAGTTTTAAGAAATCCTGACAAAAATATAATGCTATATTATTCTTCAACCACTGAAATCTCAAAAATCGGGTAGTTTTGGAGTCCCGAGAGAAATAGATACGGTGTGTATTGAACTTGAAGAAAAATTACGTAGCTGCAGTAAATAAATGCTATGCATAAGTACGAATGTTCACCTTATAATTCGGGAATGTAGCTTTCAAGATAGTAGTACTACAAGAGAACATTATAACAATCCTTTATCATTTGTTCGAAAGTGGACCTCAAAATCTCAACATCGTAACTAGGAAATCGTGTATAAAATGTCTCCACTACCAATTTCATAAAAGTAATCAGCTCAACTCTGGAACCAGTGATCTGAAACTTAAATCGATCGAAACGTATGGTGGTAAAGTACTGGATCTATCAAACTATCAACTTGCATCCTGCGAACAAGAAAAGGAACAGATTTTATATTACCCAGTGAAAATAGAGTTTGTCTTCGAAGTACAGTAAGCAATGATTGATGTCGGAAATAGTAACGTTAAAATTTCAAAGTAACCATTTTGTTGTGATTTATGACAGTCTTCTTTTTCTCAGTCACACCAGGCAATGCTGGGATTCAACTTAGGCTCTGGCAGATTCTTTCTTTCCTAAATCCTTTTCCCTATCCTATTCCGACCTGAGCCATAGGTGCCTAAAGGCCATCAATAAATTCTATTCTATTTGTATGATTGATCAGGATTGCTCTCGACAAAGACTTTTTTTTTAGTTTTCATCGCAAGCAACTTGCAAACAAGAACACTTTGGATTATGCGGTGTTGCTGCTCCGACTAGAAGTAAATGTTTGTTACTGGAGAATTCAACAAGAGTTAATTGCTTGATGGTGTCAGTCAGATAACCCTGAGTAAGATTTCTGACGTTTTCTCTGCTATACTTGCAGAAATACACAGAGTATTTTAAATAAAGAGCAGTCGATAAATTGCTGGTTTTAACAAAACCAGATTTTCGGTAGGTTCACAATGTATCAGTCAGTTCTCTTTTAGCTAGTCTGTCAGACGTGAGCTACGTGAATTACTTGTAAAATAATGATAAACAGAGCAGTAATTAAATCAGTTAATTCTTTACTATTTGATTTGTGTTTTCAGGACTTAATTGAACAGAACTTGATAGAATTTGGAAACCTGGTAGCCTCTAATATTATTTCTTAATTTCTAGTTGTTACTAGTAGTTCAACATTAGATCAAAATTTTAAAGTTTATATAATTACTAGTAACAAGATTAGTATAGTTTTCTTCATATATACCGGTTTACTTGTATTCCTTCAAATTTAGTAATACTGTATGTAAAGAAGTTTATTAGGTGCACTATAGTATTGAATAGGAGTCGCCGTGGCTCTGCGGCAGCGCGTCTGACTACGAATCGGGCGGCCTGGGTTCAAATCCCGACAAGACACTGGGGACTTTCGCCGTTTGAGGTAAAGGCGGTTGAGCGTGGGATTGACCACCCGTCCTCAGCCCGTGCTGTAGGTCGGGAATATATGGCGCGTTACCTCCACTGCATCGCACAGGAATTTTTTTATATATAATATTGAATAGTAAAATATTCTGAAGTTTTATCGTTTGAAAGATTTCCATGCCTAGTATGTAAATACTAGAAAACTTAGCATACTTTAAGGGCCCTGTACAATGTACAATAGTGCTTTTATGAAATAGTTGTACCGATAAGAGCTAAAATATTGTGGCCTATTCCATGGTCTAGTTGAGAAGATAGCAGTTGACGAATCCGCACGTTGCACTAGCTAACAAGCGAACGCCGCTCTTGAGCGATTTTGGCCGAATTTGGATAGAGGAGTACAATGTATGCTTATAGCTGAATTTTTATTCATGGATTAGCTTTAACTTGAAAAACGTGTGAAGAAGGTAGAAAAATAGGGTCTAATCATTGAAGTGTAATAATTAGGTTTGAATTTGACATTGTTTTAATTATAAGGGTGAAAATAATATTAGCTGATGTATTATGTAGTATTTAAGTTATTCTTGGGAATTCGAAGATAGCACTTGTTAAACAACTATGCTATTGAATGTATCATCAATTTTTTCCTTCTCCATGCCATGTCTATCCCGCTTATCGTAGTACTTTGTTGGTGAATATACAGAATAACCTTAATTTCATCATTCCTGTAAACCTTTTTTCTATTGGAGTTCCATACTGTTTCATAAGAATATTATATTTGAGTGCTGACAAGCGCTAACAAGAAGGGTCCCGAACTGGGAAGCGGAAAATTGGGATCAGAGTTAGTTTGGGGATAGTTCACCCTTTAAGTGTGATGATAAGCAAAATACCAGGGGTAATATTTCCAGTTTCGAAATATCAGAGGTGAGAGATTACATAGCTCGTTGTATTCCTTAAAATGTTCTTCACTGTCAGCCGGTTGGTTGGCGGAGCCGGTAGCGTACTTTCCGTTTCTCATGTATGAGGAAACAGTTTCTGACAAAGTACTGTAAAATCCGTAAACGTAAAATTATACAGTTTTAAGTATGAAACCCGTAGTTTTCGTGGCAATAGGAAGATCCTAACTGACCTACTAGTGATCCTGATTGAGTTCTTATTTCTCGGCTTTTCAAGTGCACTAAATGCGTCAAGGTCGTGTGTTAATGTACCTAAACCATATGTCTATTGTCCAGAGAGGCTCAAGTTAATAAATAGTGTTTGTGAAAAATATCATTGAGCTATCGTTTAAGTGACAAAGGAATTAATAACAATAATAAAAATATTTTTGCATAATAAACTAATTGTTAGTCAATATTAGTCTTACTATTGAATATGCCTTTTCGATGTTCTTACATACATTTATTCCATCTGCAGACGACTGGTACTGTGGAACAGACGACCCATTGTAAAATGTGTGGCAAACAGGTATTCCAGATGGAACAAATCAAGGCGGAAAAGGCTGTGTGGCACAAAAATTGCTTCCGCTGCAAGGAATGCAACAAACAGTTAACGTAAGTATCTTTGCCTCTGAATATTTTATATGCAGTACGGTCTTTCCATAGTTTTTTGTGTGCATGGTATTTAAAATAACATATTTCCAGGTATAGAGCTCTAAACATAAAAAATAATAATAAACGAAATGCTTAGTTCTATTAATATCAGTCTTTCTAAACTTTTCATGTCCTGGGAACCCCTTTCACCATAATTAGATCCACTGATTCGCATTTACTCCCTAGATAAACAAAAGTTCTCACAGACAAGTTCGGCACACCTCGTTAAAAACAGTAATTTCATTGATTCACACATTTAAATTCTAT
>JAGDQP010013598.1:0-47368 GCA_022664845.1 Lepisma saccharinum
TTCTTCTTTCGAAGCACCATCATGGGTAAACACCAAAGCTTGTGTTTGGGCTTCTTTTGAAGTCTGTATCATATCATGTCCATGGATTTACTTTTTCCTATACCCAAGAAACTGGACGTTGTGTCACAACCAGTTATGGCATAAGAAAACAAGAGCTTTCTTTTATCACGTAGCTTATGAATCAATTTGGCAATGCTGTAGTAAACTTTCCTGGTGCTTTTTCTTCAAGTTTTCTGTTTGCTGAAGTAATTAGATTGGTTATCAGGTGCTAAAACTAACAACAACACCAACAAATCAGTGTCTGTTCCAACGACTATTACATTTGAATGTGTTTTCAGTTTTTCAATACTCGTTTTCACAATGTGAACATCAGCATCTTCTTCGGTAATTAGTGTTTTAATTCCTATTCTTTGGTGTTCTGAAGCAACTAAAAATATGAGATTCTTCTTGTTTCTTTTGTTTCCCAGAAAATCTTCTTTAGCAGTAATGCATCTTGTGTTTTCATCAAAAGTAATGTCGCATGGGGTTTTGTTTGATGATCATCTTTTTTGTTCTCCTTGTTTAGTGGTACAGTCTTCAGGATAGCCGTCAAAAACGACAGTGACATTTCTTCCGTATGTGTTGCTGTATGTGTATACTATGCAGTTGCTATAGTTTTGAATAACATGTCCGTAAGTACAGTCTTTCGGCCAGGGAACATAATGAATAAGAAATCCTCCATCAATCACTACAACTGCATCATATTGATTTCTGCTTCTTCAAATAGAGATGGTGGGCGTGAGGATAAGTCATACTCAAGATAGGTTTTTAATTTTGGGGAGGCTGTCACACACACAGAGAATCCTATTAAAGAGCTGTTGAAAGTTTATATTAACGTACTTAGATCTGACTTTGACAGCTTTGTGTTCAAGCTGAGTCTTGACCGTATCCTTCCTTCTTAATTTCAGTTCTCCAAATGTCTGACAGGCCATTCTTTTCATAGCTGCACAACCTAGTTCATGAGCTTGGTCGCAGTTCACTGACTCATCACTGACGAAACCAGATAACAAAGAAACAAGTTCTCCAGACATTTTGTTAAAAGGATTATGTTGTCTAAGCCACAGGGTGAATTTTTCTGAATCTGTTTGATCTCTAAGTTTTCTTGCTTCTCGTAACTCAGTATGCTGTTCACTGTATGTGAGAGATGTACCTAAGAATTCCTCTAGGATTTCATTATTTTTTTTTTTAGAAAAATGATGTTCCCAGAACCCACTTAGAAAGAGTGCTTTCTGGAATTCCTCTTCCGTGTGTAAGCCCTCCGACAGACTTCATAGGTCTCATAAGACATTGTTCTATGCACATGTCTGTTCATGTACCTGACCAATATCTTTGTGTCCTCTTAACAGTAAAAAATCCTTTGCTAGTAAATAATTAAAATTCTCTTGCAGAAAAATTTTAAGAAATCTTAGCCATTTCCTGAGCATAAATATGAGCTGATTTTGCATACGGCAAATGTCCTGCTGCATGAAAATATGAAAGCATTTGAGTTGTGGAATTTAAATGCATGTTCCAATCTTCGGTTCTTAACTGTAGAGTTAAGTCTATGGTTTCTAGCAGGCTTATCCACAGTCTAGATGTTCTACTTGTATTTTCAATGCGTTTTAGGCAACCATCAATTTTTCCGAAACAATTTTTTTTATTCACATTTTGTAATTTTTATAAGCACTATAAAAGATCAGGAAACTGCTCTTTAGCAACATTTACCAGAGCTGCAGCTGTAAGAGTAAAGGCGCGAACACATCTGTCATACGCATGACCGTTCATCATGTAATTGATAGTTGATTTGCTATAAACAGTGCTCCATAGTTCCTCAAGACCACTTCCTTCCATTATTTTCCCAACAGATCCCATAAAGGACATTAATAAATGAAAACCACCTAATCGTACGACAATCTTTGAAATATCACCATTTGACTCAGCGGCAGCTACTATATCTATTGCTTTTAGAAATAATAACTGATCAAAAGTTACCACACAAGTTTGGTTCTGTTTTCTGCTTTGATCAGATGCAAAATACATTGCAGTGTACACTGTTGACATATTACTAGGGTCAAGATTGATGAATGGTACAGCCATAATATATGTTGTTAGACACTCTTCAGAATTTCTCATAATGCTAGTCATAAATCCACTCTAACTTGGCTGTGACTTTAATCCAACAAGCCACATGAGGTTGAGGGGAAACAGGTATTGTGAAAACTGGAGCGTAAGAGATCTTACTTGTTGAAGTTAACTTAAGTCTGAAGTTCACAATGACCATTAAAGAAAGACCGGTGTTTTTGTTTTTTTTTCCATTGGATATGAGTATTCTCTAATAATTGCAGTGTTAGCAAAAGACCCATTTGGAATTCTCTTCACTGTTGTCTGAGTCTCGACACAGGTGCCCGGTGTGATACACTGAATCCCTCCCATGACATGAAAAGTGCCTTTGCCATCAAGAGTTCGCACATTTACATCAGCATTATCAAAAATATGCTGGAGAAACGCATCTGAATGAATACTTGTGGAACCGGCGTTAATGAGTGATGTTACATAGATCGTGGCTTCATGATAAGATGAGCACACTCCCATTGATCACAACATGTTTATGAGGTGTTTTGAACCGTATAATCGACGTAGGCTGAGAGAAAGGCTAGTCTGCATGGGTGACAGAAATGACCTAGGTCTTACAGCAGATACAAGAGCGTGATTTATAACAATGCGTTTCAACTTTCTGAGCTTCACTTACACTTTTCTTTTTGTAACTTGTGATGTAAAAAGTTCAAGACTTTCTGGAATAAGACTTTTACCACTATATTTAATTGTATCCAAGTCAGGGTAGTTACTGCAATCATACTTCATTTTTTGTATATTTTCCCTTATGATAGAAGCAGCAGCTAAAACTAATCTCTTTCGTTCGGCTTCAGGGTCCACAATTCTGCTTTTATACCATTTTCTTTCTTTCTTTTATTTAGAACACTTGTTCGATATTGAAAGCAAATTTCGTTATTTTGCGCTTTTTATCAAAATTACGGCAAAATTACTAGAGATAGCGCACTATGCATGATAAACATTTTTGTAGGCTGTTATCTAGGAATTATAACAAAAACAGAATCATGTCGTTATGTCTATTGGTTACGGAGATATAATACAATTTCTGAGTCTTTAAATTTGTAGTTCGGGGGGGGGGGGGGTTTGGCGGGGAAGCAAGAGGGGAGGGTCGGGGACTTTTGACAGAACATTCCCCTTATGATGCTGTAACAACTGACAAATTTTCAGCTTTTTACTAATTAGTTTCGGCACAAAACCTTTATTGACAGGACTATTGCCTAATGTGGATAGAGCATTGTTCGCGCGCTATTGCGCCTTATTTCTACCTCACTAGCTAACATAGTAATTGGTCAACCATATTGATATATACACCATTTTAAAGCTTATGAAACAGGCAATAACTTTTACTTCGAACATGTTTTTGATATTGTTGGTTTGAAACTAGCTACACCGTAAAAAGTGTAAATATTGAAAGCAAAATATCGTTATTTTGCGCTTTTTATCAAAATTACGGCAAAAATACAAGAGATAGCGCACTATGCATAATAAACAATTTTGTAGGCTGTTATCTAAGAATTATAACAAAAAAAGAATCCTGTCGTTATGTCTATTGGTTACGGAGATATAATACAATTTCTGAAAGTCTTTAAATTTGTAGTTCGGGGGGGGATTTGGGGGAAGCAAGAGGGGGAGGGTCGGGGACTTTTGACAGAACACTCTCCTTATGATGCTGTAACAACTGGCAAATTTTCAGCTTTTTACTAATTAGTTCCGACAAAAGCCTATTTTTCGTCTTTATTGACTGGACTACGATGTCATTTCGGTATCTAACCACATGTTAAACAGATTTCGTGCCATTCGTCATCTTCGACATGCTTTTTCAGATCATGATATTGTACGGACCACGATACAATTACCTGCTGAGAAGTTTTATAGAAAATCATACCGTTGGCGATTACCTAACTTTGCTCTCTTTCCTTGTCGAGTTATCGTCAGAGGATTCAGGAGGGGATCGAGATGGCACTTAATTCATATTCAATTTCTCATGCACCTGGCACTGTACAATAAAAAAATCGTCATTTATGAACCTCCGACCGTAGATTCTTTGTTTGTAGCACAAAAGAAACGTGCCAAACAGTTCATTAATAGTTTTCAGGACAATACGGGTACTCAAATTACAGGTTCTGATACTTATATGTATCTTTATGAACATTTCCGACAGAAATTTACTCGCCAGGCGCAGGCTGATCAGCCGGAACGACAGGTGGTCAGTCAGCTGTTCGCACATCTAGCTGTTTCGTTAACAGACGCAGATCAAATATGGTTGACACGACCTTTTTCGTTATTAGAATCAGAGGAAGGATTACGTCAGATGAATAATACGGTCGCGCAGAATCGGATGGTCTCCCTGTGTCCTGGTATGTTACTTTTCAGGATCAGTTGTTACCGATATTAGTACGAGCTTTCAATGTAATTTGGTTTGATCGTATGCTCCCTAGTAAATTTTTTGTGGCTTATGGGGTTCTATTGAAAAAAAAAAAAAAAAAAAAAAAACGAATCGGTCTTCGGGCAAACGTTCCTCCCCCATACGGGGTAACGATTTGCGCTTGATTTCGCTTTTTAATGCGGATCATAAATTGTTTATGAAATACATTTTTCTCCGAATGCGTACAGTGAGTTTGGCACTGTTACATTCTATGCAACATGGTTTACAGGGTACTCGGCCGGTTCACAAATTGTTGATATCCATTCGGGAATTGATCCGTTACACGGCGATATGCCAGGCACAGGATACTACCCTTTTAAGTACTGATTCTGCTAGTGCCTTTGACAGCATCTTTCACTAGTATTTAAAGTGGGTCCTCTTGTAAATGGGTTTCCCGTACAGTTTTAGTACCATTCTGTTGGACATATTAACGCGGCGTTCAATGAGATTTACAGCTAATAGTTGGATATCTCCTAGTTTTCCTATACAAAGGGGATATTCTCAGGGGTGTTCAGTTTCTCTTTTGTTGTTTTTCTTGGCTTTATCGCCCGTGTTGTTTATACTTCAACGCCACCTTCAGGGAGTCGTGTTTAAAGGTAGTTCATGTTCCCTTTCTCCTTATGTGGACGACTGTATATTTATTATTCTTACGGTACCAGAACTTGCTCAAATTATAGAAGTTCTTCAGGGGCTTCGTTCCGTTGTATGTCTTACGTTAAACCCCCCACAAAACCCAGTTTATGCCTCTTAGTTTGGAGCATCCTTTTGAAGATAACGGCATTGTAGCGTGTTCATCGCAGATTACCATTTTTGGAGTGTCGTGGGAACGGACCTCACGGGGCACAATGTTTAGGAATGCCACTCGAACTGTACAAGTGATGATTGGGACCATGATAAAGCTGCTTTTCGAACGTTGACAGCCCGAGCCCGGTTTCTTAATAGTTATATTTATAGTAAGGCTACGTATTTTCTACAATTATTTCACTTTCCCACTGCACTGTTTGCTCAGTTACTCAGGCAGTGGGTACTTTTTGTGGTGTGGTCACTTGTTACGAGTTCCTCGTGACGTTCTTTATCTTTCTTTTGGTTCAGGAGGTATCAAATTACATAATTTAGAATGGCATTCCCAGGCTCTTCGTTTACATCGGGGGCTACGGCACTTACTGAACCCAATCCCACATTTCTTTCGGTCTGGTTGACGGATTTTTTTCGGTTAAGTGCATATTATTATCCGGTTTAGCAGCGGCCTTGGCAGCGTGTTATTCCGGATCAAGTTGACGTTGTAACTAGATTCGCGTATGATCGAAAAATCCCGTGTTACGTGGAGGAGATGACGGTTAATCGGAATTATTTCCATCTTATTAGGATTGACCAGTTAACTGACACTGTTCTGCGCAAACATCGATGCCAGGACTTATTGGTCTGGCGTCATTTGGCACTTTTGAGAGCTAATGTCCACGTGTATAATAAGTGGTATCTTTTTCTCTATCAGGTGATCTCAGTTCGTGTTCGTTTGCCCTTCAGATTAGTTCCACAGACAGTTGTCGACATTGCGGTGAACATGAAGATCTGCTTCACTTATTGACACGGTGCCACAGTATGAACTCTTGTTTTCTAACTTTATTTGAGTGACTCAATACCTTAGGCTGTAAGGTTACTGCCAATATGGATCCGCTTTCTATGCTGCATTTACGAGATAGCTGGCCTTCTTGTAAGGCTCGGAGACAGTTTTATATTTGGTTGCTAGGGACGACGTTACTTTTTATGCTTTACGAATTGCTATGGCAAACGGTAGATTAATATAAAGTTTACATACGGACTCAGTTGCAGTTCTGGGCTAAGTCACTCGGACCTGAGGTAGCATGTTTCTCTAATCTCCTAGTTTAAGGAGTCTTTTGTAGGGTTGATAGTTGTGTTATGTAAGCTTTATCCTTCTTATGGTCAATTTATTAAGGTTTGGTTATATTTGTTTACTGAGTTAGTTTGTAGAATATAGTTATATGAATAAAAGCAATTTAAAAAAAATAGAAAAGAGTTGTATAAACGCAAAATAATACTCTTGTAAACAAGTAACTACATATAGGTTTTCTTTAATGCGTCTGTTGCAATAGGGCTCTGAAAACTATTATCTCAAAGCATATCATAACGTAGCTACCTCGCGGCTCCCCTCGCGCTTTTTTGAAAGTATAGGAATAGCTATCGGCACGTAACAGTATGGAGGCCATTTGAAAAATTGAATTTTGAAATAGCGTGGCAACGCTGATAACTGGGTGCTTGGGTACAAAAAACAACCACAGTATGTTTCAATTGTGTCGAATATGCATACTCAAAGCTCGGTGCGGATTCGAACTGAATGGAAGTAGTAAATATATTTTCTAAAATTGGTTGGCAACACTGACAACTGCGGCGCTGGAAGCATCCACATGAACTGTCCCAGTACCTAATGAACATGTATGTCAAATTTAGTGTAAATCAATGTACACGTGTAGACTTGTATAATTGAAGGTATTTATATAAGTTGAATTTTAAAATAGGCTGGCAGCACTGACAACTGGGATGTTTGAGGTCAGAGACACCCAGAACTTTCTTCTATTGTGTTGAATGATGTTTAAGCTAAGTTTGGGGCAGATAAGGCAGGGAAGAAGTATTTTTCAAAATTATTTTTTAAAAAGTTGGCTACACTGAGAACTGGGCAACCCACAAAATCTCACATATACCTAACAGTATTTGTAATCTAGGGTTTAATTTATGTTGTATTTCTTCTAAATTACCTATATAAAAGTAATTCTTGCTTAAAAAGACGTTAGCAGTATTATAAATTGCTGCCCCGAAAAAAAAAAACGAAGGCTCTTTTTTTTTAAGAAAAACTATTTACAACACTAAGCACGCTTAATCGACGTTGCCATCCCATTCTCACCCAATATCATTCACAGTACAAATATCAGCAGATATGAAGATCTAGCAGATGAAGTTAAGAAATTGTGGAAAGTAAAGAAGATCTACATCCAGCCCATAATAATGCCCATTACAGGAAGAGTACCAAAATCACCGAAGCATCAATTTGAAGCACCCACAGCAGAAGTAAAACTAGTGAGAATGCAAAATAAATAAACATTTTTCATGTAGTCAGAAAATTCTTATGAAGAACTTGACTGAAATTGACTGACGATGTCTGTTTGTAAGAATGTAGATCCAGCTCCTTGCTATGAGAGGCAATCAAATAATAATAATAATAATAATAGTAATAATGAGCGAGGTGGTGATGTGTTGACTTCGTAATTGGGAGGTCCTCGGATCGAATCCCGGGGCCATGTCAGCCAGATTGTCAGGCTGTCCTTTAGAGTTCAGACCCAAGAAGGTAATGTTCGGATGATACCATAAATAAGGTCTGGGCGCTTCCTCTATTCTCTGCCTTGGACGAGTAAAATCATGACTAGAGACTGATATACTTCTGAAATGCCAGAAAGCACTAAAATGAAAATAATATTTATAATCCTGTGGTACGTACCGCCTCCCATTGGGAGATCCGGAGGTCAAATGCACGGTCGGCACCCTTGCTGAATGTTAATCACACTAATCAAATAATGTGTTTACGTACTAATTGCCATAAGTGCTGCCTGCCACAGCCCTGTTTTGCTGCTGATCGCCACAGTATGTTTACTTAGGATTTACCTTACATCACCAGTGTGCTGATGCAACATACTTGACATCAGACTTAGATTGCTAGACATACAGAATTTTACGGTAATGTTTTGTCCATGCACAAATTCATCGCTACAATGATAATACAGCATTAATTGTAGCAGGCCTACCTCGACCTCAAGGGCAGTTTTATATCGCACAATGACAAGAATCGGCTACAAATTTAGAAAACGAGACGTTCAAGTATTGCATAAACAAATTTTGAGTATTTTTAGAGCCCCTCCTTCTTGTGCTTACAGGTTAGGAAGGTAAAAACACGTTTAGAGACATAAAAGCTAATAGTTCGAGACGGTCTTATCCTTATTTAAAACTGGAGCGACATACTGGCTCATGTACCACTTAAGTTTCATTACAAAGTAAATAATAATAATAAAAAACAGCTTTTCTATCTTGATATTCGGAAGTAAAAAGAAGACTAACACCAAATATAATAATTACGAAACGAACGTTTCCTCGAATCGATCTTTTCACATAACCATATAGTACAGGAAGCTAAGTAAGGAAATATGTACATCCTATTCCAAAAAGTATGAGCACATTGATTACGGCAATTTTCAGCTGAAAATTCTCCAAGTCCACCTTCGGGTATCTTCGGAAACAGTAAACCAAAGATGCCAGATTCGAACCCTGGAAGGAAGGATGAACCTTCGCAATTGGAAAAAAATTGCAGATGTTTTTTTCTTCTTCTTTTAAGCGCAATAAGACATGTTGAAATGTTTTTAAGTGTAGAATAAAGTAACATTCATTAAAATACGTAATGATACAGTATCTCGAAACCATCCATACATCTGAACATGTGATCGTTTTGTCACCTACGTTCCCATACCTAAAAGCACATTTGCAATGAAAGTGAAGACACCAAAATTTAGTTCTCGCATTCTTAGTACAATAAACAAGAGAAATGAGAGACAACAACAGCATTTGCAACGTATATCAATGTAATTCTCTTGAACACCGAAAATTCAGTCATGTTTCTTCAGAAGGAGTTCCATCAGAAAGAAGTAGATAGATGTGTTCATGTTAGTTCAGTGGTAGAGCGCGTGGTTTCTTTCTAATCGTAAGGTCCTGGGTTCGAATCTCGTTCTGGAAAATTTATTTTTATGTAATAATATATTCCTCAAAGCATGAATAATTAGATAAAATAATAATAATCAGTTTTACATGTATCCATACAAGAATTTCAGGACATAAGTTGTTGTTATGTTTAAAATATAACATCAGAGAAGTGGTGGGTGTTGATAGAACGTCGGTATAGTATAATTGAACGTTAAATACAAATTAAATAAATGTTGTTATATCCAAAGTCGGATCAAAGTGCATACAGCAAATTCACTATCCCCAAATTTCATACAAATTCAATATCCCCAAAGTTCATACAAATTCAGTATCCCCAAAGTTCATACAAATTCAGTATCCCCAAAGTTCATGATCCACACGAACGATGAGTCACTAAGATATTACACTGTTCTTCAGTAAAGAAGACAGAAGTTCTTTCCATGGGTCTGAAATGCTTTTCTCTCTCTCTCTCTCTCTCTCTCTTGCTGGCATATTCTATACTTTTGTCATCTGATGAAGAGAAGTTATTATTGTCTTATTAACTAGTAGGAAAAATACTTGACCTGACCAGGGCTCGAACCCACGTTCGTGTGGTACGGGTTAAGAAAGCAAACGTTTTAACCATTAGCTAGTTTTACAACTAGAGAAATATTGTCAAGATTTGTCTTATTAAAACACCAGAAGATTGAGTCGCGCTAAGTGGACCATTTTATACGTTAGTGATTTTAAATAAGGAAGATTACATTGGATTTATTTCCTTCTGCAGTTTTCATAACAGAGCAAGCCTGTGGATGTTTTTTCTAGGTTTAACTCCAGAATGTATATGTTATATGTGTAAAGGTAGTATAACAATTAACTTTGTTTATTAAAACAGCTTTTTTTATTGATGAAAATTCATTTATGAAAACTATTATTATTTTTATTATATTCCTTGCGCGAATGTTAACCAAATCGTTCCCCACAAGGTGCGTGCCCTGCACTTAACCAATCGCATGCCAGTTATCTGCTGTTACTTGTTTCTTTGATGCTCACAGCTCAGAGCAATGCTGATCATGGACAAACGTTCAGCTGTAATTACCTTGTTGGAGTTAGAGGACTATACTGCAGCTGGGAGACGAATGGGTATCCCGGCCGCTGCAGCCAGGCGATGGATTCGGCAATATCGTACTACATGTCAGACTGACAATTTACGATCTCCTCCTGGTCGTCCTCATGTGTCTACCGAGGCGGAAGATGCGAGATTAATAAACGAATCCCGGTTAGACCCACTAAGGACGTCTAGAAAGCTAAGGGAAGCTTCCCACTTTCCTGGTAGTACGCAGATAGTGCTCCGAAGGCTTGGTGAGGTTGGATTACGTGGCAGGCCCTATTGCTGCCGTGAAGGAAAAACTCTCAGACGAACACAAAATTTACCGTATTGCATTTGCACATGCGAATGTGGGTCGCATCTGGGAAAACGTAGCTTTCTCAGATGAATCCATATTCAAAACATCAAATGAGGGGCCGTTTTGTGTATCGTCCGAAGGGCACCCGATATGACCCTGGATATGTGGCTGCTTGCAATCGCAGTGGTCGTGTATCTATTTCATGTTGGGGTTGGATTTCCAGTCGCGGTGCAGGACAGCTACACAGAATTGAAGGGTACCTGGACAGTGCTCAGTACTTACACATCATGACTAACATCATGGTGTCATCAGTACGAGCACTTCAGCCTGATGGTGTTATTCAGTTCCACAAAGACCAGTCTCCAATACATACTTCCCGTGTGGTTCAGGAATGGTTCGCAGGGCAACCTGAGATTGATTTAATTGACTGACCGCCTTGTGGAGCAGACCTCAATCCCATGGAAAATATGTGGGCAGAGGTGAAGCGTACTCTAAGGGACAGTTGGCCTGAGGCACATCCACCAACAACTCGGGATGACCTGTGGAACCTTGTTTCCGAGGTATGGCTGGAGGTAGGGGAAGGATATGGATTTGTCAGTCAACTAACAGATTCCATGCCCAGAAGAATGGAACGTGTAATAAATGCAGAAGGGTCTTGGACACAGTATTAGTGTCCCTCAGCCCAACTCCCAAAATAGCCCTTTTTACGACTACCTAAACTTTTCTGAAAATGTTTCTCGTAGTAATTACCCTTGCATCATATTTTTGTGAAATTCTACTAATAAAGAAAAAGAAAAGGACTCTTGGACTCGAACTCAACGTCTGATGAGGAAACCCGCGCTCTACCACTGAGCTAACATGAACACACCTACAAACCCACTCGGAAGAAACATGACCTAAATTTCCGGTGTTCGATGATAATGCTACTCATATCAGTTGAAAATGTTGTATTAAACTTGGGATATTCCAAAACCCCGGAAAATAGCAATGAAAAGTTTCGAATTTATTTCCATTACTCAATTAGTGAAAATGCGGATTTATACTGTTTCTTTCCTACAACCATGTCAAGTTTTTATGTTGTTTCATATTTTTGATGATGGTATTTTCACTTTCTACAACTGCGAAATTCCGAAATATCGACATTTTGGAATTCGGTAATTGAATAATTGACTTCTAATGCTATCTACTTGACCACCGCTGGTTCCTATACAAAATATGTCACAAAACCTCAGGTTGGAACGCCTGATTGAGAAGAAATCATAGGGCGCTCTCTCATAGTCACTTTAGAACTTCTTCAATTTGCGCGCCCCATCAGTTTCTTTTTAATCATGCATAAACATATTTTTTTTTAATACATATTAGTACGTATTGCTTAAGAAAAGGATGTCTTTAAAAAGTTCTTTATTACGACAGTCTCGACCGTGCAAATGAACAGCACAGGGATTGGGAGGAAGATAAAATGAATTTTATGTGTTCCAAATAGAAAACTGAGAGGGGGAATGGAATGTTAACAACACTTATGCATATGTCCACCGCTAACCTGGGCTGTGTTCCCCAGCGGCTTCGTCACCCAGCTCCCTTCGGACGCACCGTGCTCCCCTTGCACACCTCGCTAGGCGTGCATCCAAATACATCCCAGCTTTCAGAAGCAATAAGTTATTTATATACATCTTAGCAATTATTAACTAATAAATATGAACATATAACAATACATTTTGAAAGAACAAAGACAAAAAAAGTGTTGTCCATGGCGGGATTGGAACCCAGGAACTTTCACGCAAGATGCCGACGTCTTGACCAGTCGTCCACGAAACGGAACTAGCAAATGAACCTTTCGAACTTGTATTTACAGTGCATGTGTTACGTAAAAAGCTCGGTCACGTGTCTTATTTCCAATCCCTGTGCTTAACTGATGACGTATTCCTGTTAATTTGCATTGTTGAGCAAGTCCTTTTTTATTATTTTTTCGGGTTATTTCGGTGTTAATACTTTTTCTCAAGCTAATTTGTTACTGCGGCGATGAACTTGCGAGTTCCATAAGCCATAGAGTTAGTTAGTTAGTTAGTTAATATTTTGTGGCCCAAATCCTAAAGTGTTCTGCAACCAGCCAAACCCAGCCCCGGTGCAGGACAGTATTTCTTTTAGGATAAAGAAGTCTGAAATACAAAATATTAACATATTTCTAAAATATATACATATATAGAAATATGTAAAAGTAACAATGGAATGTTGTATTGTTACTCGACTTACGTCGCTGTGCAAAATTTCATCATTGTATGACGTTGGGAAATTAGTTAAATTAACGTTATCAGTTTTAAAGACACCACGAACTACTGTGAGCTAAAGAAACGAATATAGAACGCCTTAAAACCAACAAAAATCCTGTTTAATATTTTTCTGGTTATGTTCTACCACTTTAGAACATCCCACCAATTCATGGTACAAACACTAAAAATACATAATATATATTTATTTCGAGCCAACTGTTGTCTTCGTTTTTTTAAAATTCAATTTACAAATTTTCTAACCTCTCTCAAAATTTTAATTTTTGCGCCAACAAATTTGCCAAAGTTACCATCGTGTAGAGCTTGAAAAATCTTCAATTTTTAAAAAAAAGAAGGTCATCGTAGGTGCAAATCCGACTGAGATATCGCTAAACTACCAAAAAACACTTTATTTATTTTGTTGTTAGGTTAGCATCTTTTGAGCTGACATTTGGTGGAAAGCCATCATTTTTGATGGTGAATATGGTAGTATTTTTTTTATCACGATTCCTTCCAAGGTACTTTTCACCATCTAACCCTGATAGGCAATGGTGGGTGGAGTTTTTTTACTCTTGTAAACATGTACGGAAACTTGAATCTCTCAAAAAACAGAAAAGCTAGAGAGCTTAATCAAAATCCGTTGTGTAGCTCTTGAAGTATACTTCAAAGATATGGAATCACCTTTTCCGAAAATTAATTTCTTTACTCCTCCAATAATTAGGCTGAAAAATAAGTAACGAATTGTATAAAATTTGATTTTAACAAATTTTTGGGAGTGAAGGGATTGAATAAAATTCTGTAATATTTAGACCTACCGACCGAGAGTATGCATGCATGCGCGCGCGCGCACACACACACACAAAACATGGCCCTAAATCACACTCCTTCTCTTCTACGTGTTCAAACATGGCCCTTTGCGAAAAATGCCGGATTTCGGGCTTAAATTATCTCAGATGGGTTCTCATGAACAAGTCTGAAATTTGGTATCGAGGAAACTTTGCATAACATTTCTTTAAAAGTTGTTCTGATAGCTTCAAGTATGTAGGAACCCATATACGAAAACTAAAATTTTTCTAAAATGGTGATTTAACAATTTTCTAAAATTAACCAGGAATGACCCAATTTTACTATCACTAACCTAAACCAAACTAATCTTCCATACCTAAAATCACTAATGTATAAAATGGTCCACTTAGCGTGACTCAATCTCGCGGTGTTTTAATAAGACAAATCTCCGCAACATTTTTTTAGTTGTAAAGGTAGCTCATGGTTGCCAATCCAGGTGGTCGTGCTCGCTAGTGCAGTAGTCTGGCGACCCAAGGATCGTGGTTTTGAATCCCACCTCGGGCATGGATGTATTTTTAACTGTGCTGTCAGTAGTTAGTGATGCAAGAACAAGTACACACAAGTATAATACAAGTAAAAACAAGTTGAACAAGTAATAACAAGAACCCGCTTACAGTAAACACATTTTTAAAAAATGGTTATAACCTTTCCTTTCTAAACCAATGCCATACGGACATGGGTTCGAGACCTGGTCAAGTTCAGCATTTTTTCCTTCTAGTTAATTAGACAATAATAATTCTCTTCATCAGATGACAAAGTATAGAATTTGCAACCAGGCCAGAGAGAGAGAGAGATCAAAGCTTCACCACTTCATGAAACAAGCATTTCAGAGTATTTATTTACTGAAGTACAGTTTAGTCTCTTATAGTGACTCATCGTTCGTGGGGATCATGAACTTTGGGGCTATTGAATTTGTATGAACTTTGGAGATAGTGAATTTGCTGTATGGCACCTTGTTCCAACTTTGGATATAACAACATTTACTTAATTTGTATTTAACGTTTACATATAATATACCGACGTTCTGTCAACACCCACCACTTCTCTGATGTTATATTTTAAACATAACAACAACATATGTCCTGAAATGCTTGTATGGATACATGTAAAACTGATTATTATTATTTTATCTAATTATTCATGCTTTGAGGAATATATTATTACATAAAAATAAATTTTCCAGAACGAGATTCGAACCCAGGACCTCACGATTAGAAGCCACGCGCTCTACCACTGAGCTAACATGAACACATCTATCTACTTCTTTCTGATGGAACTCCTTCTGAAGAAACATGACTGAATTTTCGGTGTTCAAGAGAATTACATTGATATACGTTGCAAATGCTGTTGTTGTCTCTCATTTCTCTTGTTTATTGTACTAAGAATGCGAGAACTAAATTTTGGTGTCTTCACTTTCATTGCAAATGTGCTTTTAGGTATGGAAACGTAGATGACAAAACGATCATGTGCTCAGATGTATGGATGGTTTCGAGATACTGTATCATTACGTATTTTAATGAATGTTACTTTTTTCTACACTTAATAACATTTCAACATGTCTTATTGCACTTAAAAGAAGAAAAAAAAGGACATTTTTTTCTCATTTGCGAAGGTTCATCCTTCCTTCCAGGGTTCGAATCTGGCATCTTTGGTTTACTGTTTCCGAAGATACCAGAAGTTGGACTTGGAGAATTTTCAGCTCAGAACAGCCTAATCAATGCGGTCAACCTTTTTGGAATAGGCTGCACATGCGAACTAGTTCCTGTCAAGATAAAACATGCGCATCGTGTCACCGTAAGTGCAACAAGGAACACGTTCGTCCGTTCAGAATCTGCATGTATGTGAATGAAAGGTATGTATAGTTTTAACGCTAAAATACTGATTTTTTTTTTTTTTTGAAAGCTATAGTTTTATTTATTTAATTCTAGTTCATTAATTATAGAACGTATATTGATGAATAAAATGTTTGTTTGTGTTGCCTAAGCGCCTCTGTACCTTGTATGGTTAGATCTATGTCCGTGGAGGTATACATGTCGATTATGTCGATGGAGGCCTTTTTTATTGTAGCTGCATTTATCAGTGAGGTGATTTGTTGCTTTAGTTTACTTGATTATTTTCTTTTACATGTTTAAATTTATGTTTGAAACAACCTAACCTACTGATTATGCGTTTAGTTAATTTGAATGCTGGCTAGTGCATACAAGAAATGATCAGACTGTATTGGAACGTTTGTTTTATGCATTTTGGGTTGGCCATAAATAATGGGCATTGAGGGGGGGTTTTTGTGTCGCTTCATCAGTGTTGAGAATTTCATTAACTGTTTTGTCTTTGCGTCAATAACGTTTATCGGGTTTTCGTTAAGTTGTGCGTAATTTGATCCCGCTATTTTTTTTTTTTGACCATCGTTTTTGTAATGGTTTTGAATAAATATGACATATTGATTGCCTTTTCAGCTTGTGTTAGTCATAAGCTATCGTTTTTAACAATTTTTTTTTTCAATTGTGGTAGTTTGCTTAGATGTGAACTTGTACTTCAGCGTGTTATTTACAGCATCTTTTCTACAAATATGTCTACTGTTTTGGTCGATAGTCAAGTCGGATCCCTTTTCTATGCAACACATGTATTCGATAATGGGAGGTTTCTGGGGTTATTGTAAATGTTATGCCCGTACAAACAAGACGGTCATATGTAGAGAGGGCCGGCTCGAGAGATGTTCGAACTGTTCCCCCGAACAGGGCACCAACCATTTCGGACATAAGTGTATCGAAACGGATAAAATTGTATAGCGCAAAAATTTCGAGAACTATGATTTTATTTTAATTAATTTAACTTTGTTAGTTGTTTATTTCTTCAGTTATTACAAATTTTCCAAGTAAATATTTATTATTAAAAATTTCAAAATATCAGTAGAATCATTATGTTGGTATATTTCACTAAGTACGCTATTTTTATGATAAAATAAACGCTAAATATAAATTTATTCTTACTACGTAATAACTGCCCCAGTAGCACACAAATGCGTTTAGAACGTTGATTTTTAGTTTACTTCGTTGATTATCCGTTATCGGTTGGAAAAAGTACGTTTAATTTTGAATCATATTTCAACTAAGACTTGATATTGTTGATAAGAGGTTAATTCAATGTTGATTCAACTGTTATTTTCAACTATGGTATAGATTTCGTTTCAAGGAATTCTTTCTAATTTAATGGAATAAAATTTGTAATTAAAAGCTAATTGAATTCCATTAACTTTTATTTTGTGTCCTCTTTTGCATGTCGAAAACACGTTGAATTCCAATCTATATTCGAACGAAAATTTAATTTCGTTGATAGTACGTGAATGTAACGTGTTATTAACTATTATATTGAACAGTGCCCTAGATTATCTTTCCAATTTAATTGCATAAAAATTGTGCTTAAAAGCGAATAGAATAAAATTAACTACATTTCGCATGTTCTCATTTGCATGTTGAAAACAGATTGAATTTAAATTACATTTCATCGAATATTTAATTTAGTTAATAGGGCGTTAATATGAAGTGTTTTCAAATTTCCTTTTACCCTGACAAGAATTTCGCTTTATATGCGTTTTTCTAAGGCGATATATTACACTATCAAGAAATACACATTTAATAGCGCAGCGACGGTAAAAACGTTAAAGAAGGAAAAATACACATAACAAAGAAAGAAGAAAGTATTCTTAATTCTTATTCTTACATGATGGTAAAACGACGATCTGGATTTGTGACGACTGCATGAAGACTGTCTTTTAAGTTTTCGTAACCTAAAGGAAACAGTAAAATAGTGATTCTCAAGGCCAATCCGTGGATGAGTGGTAGCGTGTCGAGCTACCAACGACGAGTGCGGAACGTTCCAGCTTCGAACCCCACAGCATACTGTTGGAAAATTAATTTTGTATATCATGATGAAAGCAACGGGCAAAATGCAGCTACATGTGTATACCAATAGATAGTCTTGGCCAACTGAATCAGTTTCATCATGGTCCGTTTCTTGATTTTAATATGTTTCTTCTTAACCATTATACAACGCCGGATAACCGTTGAACAGGAGGACATTTCGGTACATTTACAACATTAAAATTACGTTTCGGTTCTGAAGTCCAGCCGTAACTACTTCCAAGAATTGATCTCTTGTTAACTAACTACTCAAGTAATAATTTACACATCCAAACTATAAGCTGTAAGTATTATCCTTTTTTCCCTTCATTTGTCTTAAATTTACCCTATATACATATATATGTATGTATATAACGTAAATTTATGATAAAAAGTAAGGAAGATACTTACAGCGTATTTGTTCCGTAGAAAAATATATACACACACGTACAAAACACTAATTTTCACATAGTTTTTTTTTTGCAATATTTCGATATTAATATTAATATTGTAGACTTGCTGTAGAGGAAGACAGACGCACGCACGTGGATAGAACAAAAGAGTAGGACGACAGTAGACACACGTAACAACGGACGGTGCATCGTTTGGAGAACAGTTGAATGATGAATGGCGCGTGGAATAATTGACAACTGTACAGCGTGTAAGTACTGGATAGGATTGTGGAAGGAAAAGTGTTGAAAATGCAGAGAAAACAGGTTAGAGTTATTGAAGGTTAAGTCGAGGAAATATTTTCGCGCCCAAACCATGAATAAAGGCCTCTTCCCACAGACGGCGTGTTGAGGTGCTGGTCGTAGGTTGTAAAATGTGGATTATGGCAACCAGGAAAGATACGTCAAAATTGGTATGATAAAATTAATTGTATGGGCGGTAAGCACTATGGCTTGTCAAAATTGGTGTTGCGAGACTCGGTGTGTATGCATATTTCATTACATTCTATACAAGTCGACAAATATACATGCTTTAGCTTCATGCAATATTAATGTTAGTATTCTCGTTTATAATTTGGCATATATATGACCGTTTTGTAACAACCGGCCAATTAACATAACATCACAGCACCTCAACAAACAATGAACGTTAAAATACAATATTTTTATATCTGTTTTCATTATTGATTCTTTTATAACGCATTTAATAAAAAAAAGTTATATATTTTAAATCTTACAACTGATTTGAAACTTTATATTTTAAATGCTTTCTCTTAATACTGCATCCACTTCCCCTGACATAATTGAACAAATCGGCTCACCTGAAAAATATTTTCAACGCCTCTCACCAGTTAACTCTAACTGTATTAATTCCTACAGACTACACTTTATAACTTTCACTCCAACTCAGATTCCTTCGGATTTTGATCCAAGTAATAGTAACTCTTCTCGCCCATCATATAACAACTCCAGTATTGTATCTTTGACCTCATTAAATTCCTTGCATTTCCACACACGATAGTATTCTAACCGGTGTATCCTTTCCACTGCACTCCACTGCTCTACTTCGTCAACCATTTTCTCGTTATCTCTCTTTCTTCTTCTTTGTTTCATTTTCACTCTCATTGGCCTGCCATTACCAATTTCCTTCTGTAACAGTTCCATATTCTCATCCGAACCCAACTGAACTCTTACTTCTTCGATTTTCAGCATCTGATTATCCATCACTACTTCCTTCCCATCACAACTACTAGACTCTTCTTCCGCTTAAGGGCTAGTTGCATCCTCTCATAAACTCTCCGTACAGACTTCAGAAGCGAAATTTTGTTGCCCTACATCAATTGCTCGGTCACACCACTCTATGCTCTCATCAATCTTATCCTGTTGAAACAAAACCTTCGATATTTTCCCATAAAAGGTCATCTCAGATGGATCTATCTGAATCGCCTTCTTATAATGTGCAATAGCAAGTCTGTTTACTACTACTACTATTTACACCAAGTAGCGACATACCTTTATTCTCATCCTTAACCCGATCCTTACCTCTACTTCCTTACACCACCTATCCACTGTTAACTGTTCCTCCAAACTCACTTCCAAATCATTCTCGTTCACATTTTCCTTCCAACCTTGCGATGATGTTGAACAGCTTCTTTCAATCCACTCTTGCTCTATTTTCTCTGTCTTCCAATCATCTGTTTGCATTGCCTTTTCCACCAATCTACTTAACCTGACGTCAAAAGTATCATCAGTCTGACACGACTGTTCTAATGTGTTTATCACAGTACTATCTGTCATTAAGCATTCGTCTTGATCATACTTCTCATTAACCTCATGCAACCTATTCCCAATTGACTGCCTCGCACTTTGTCACTTAGTTTTATCTAACCATTCTACATCCACAGTTGAATGAAAGTTGTCTGACTGCTCTAGTCCTTGCTCTACCTCTTGTGTACTTAAACCACATTTCCACTGTATATCTAATCTCGTGATCATTGCTTCCACTGTTTTACATTTCTGACATTTCCTTAACATGTTTACACTTTCTTTCCATAGCTACACCAACAGAGAAACGATCCGTTGCTTCCTTTTCCACTTCTAGGTCACCTCCCAACAACCTTTCCTGGCAGCCGGGAAATATTATATTTTGGTCTTCCTAATACTCTCTGGGATATGACCATATCAGTAATAGTGAACATCGAACCCAAATACCTGTTGCTTATATCTCACATGCATACCCACTGTACTCACTACATTAATCATCGAATCATTTATCAAATATAAATTTGCGTGTTTGAAATTTATTCACATATAACAACCTAATGTCTTCCAGCAGTTGAAATTGAATCAAATTTTAAAATGCACCCGAATCCAGCACAAAACTACATTTCACCGCACTGATGTACATATCTATTGATGGTATCTGAGAGTGGTTATCTAAGAAATCTCCAAATTCACAACGTTAAATCGTTAATCGTTAAAAGGTCATCTATATAAATCGACCTCACCTCTTATGATATTTCATTTTTGACCCTCCGTAATTCTTGCAGGCTCCTCTGCTTCCAATGTTCCAATATTTCTTTTTCTACAGACTATGGCCAGATGTCCCCTCTGTTGACAATTGTAGAAGATGACGTTAGTCACTCCGCATCTTCCAAAATCATGCACTATATTACATATGCCACAATGCTTCATATTACTTACCTGCCTACCAGAAACATTACTGTCTACTGCCTCCGCAAACCTTCTGGATTGATTTTCTTTCAGTGCTTCACGTTCTCCAGGATAAACTCTCCTGCTCTAGCAAATGTCAATTTATGTTCTGCCAGGAGCTTCTCCCAAACCGCATCATCGGCCATTCCTAACACAAACTAATCTCTAAGCAGGTCAGTGAATTCACCATACTCGCATCTGATTACTTCTCTCTTCAAGGCTGGCACAAATTTTGCTATGGATTATAGATCTGACTGCTTTAATAAATGAAATTTATATCGTTCAACAATCTCTGCTGACTTGCTACCAAACTGTTCTTTCATCTTGTCTTTAATTTCATCCAAAGACTTATCTATCAGTAAATCTGGAGCAAAGACTTCTTTTCAAATTACGTAGGCTTCAGACCTAACAACTGCTAGCACAGTACTTAGTTTTCTTGCCTCCGGAATTTGCTGCGCAACACAAATATGATCAAAACGTTCTAAGTAGCTGTCTACATTCGTTTGATATATGTCGAAAAGTTCTAACGCAAATAAGGAATTCATCTTCTCTTTTAAATCCTACAACACTGCGCCATTTGAAGTCGAGCCGTAACTACATCCAAGAAATGATCACCTTTTTTACTAACATCTTAAGTAAAAATTTACACATCCATATATTACCTTGATATATACGGACCTGCGTAGCCTAGTCGGTAGCGCGCTCGACTTCAGTGCGAGCGGTCCCGGGTTCGATTCCCGATGGGGGCTCAAATATTTCGGTGTTGACCCAGCATCGTGAGGACAATTGGGGAGCTGCTGTGAATAAAAGACAGTGGCGATCACAGTGAGAGCTTCGGCTCTCCTCTCCCAACCCGTCTGGTCAGCGTGGGAGCAGTAGACCAACTCCTCCCTTCGGGGAGAGGCCTCATCCACTAGTGGATTGAATATGGCTGTGATTTATTTATTATACGGAATATATAACTAGCACGAAGGAAAGCCGGGAGGGCAATTAAAGATAAATTTATGATAAAAATGAAGGGAAATACTTACAGTTTATATGTTCCGTACTAGATCATACACATATTCACATATCTAAAAGTCATTAAGATATTTCGTGCACACAGTAGTACGTATTCATCTATAGAGGAAGAGAGCGAAGTGAACGTGTTCACAAAGTACAAGATTGAAAATACAGTGGCGACAAGTAGCGTACGATGCATCAAACCTGGAGAACAACTGACTGCTGTAGCGCGTAGATTTCCGGAGCTTGGAACAATAACAACTGTATAGCGTGTAAGTACAGGGTGGGATCGTGGATGGAAATGTGTTGAAAATGCAGAGCAAACGGGAAGTTTAGAGTTACTGAAGGTTAAGACCAGCATATATTTTTGCGCTTAAACCATGAATAAAGGCACTCTCCCACAAACGGCGTGTTAAGGTGGTGGTCATATGGGTAGGTAGGTAAAATGTGTATTAAGGCAAACAGGAAAGATAGATCAAAATTGGTATTGTGGGACTCGGTGGGCATCTGGTTTGTTGATAGTGCGAAAGTGACGATGGTTGTTAATACGAAAATTTAGAGCACCACCTGTTTCTCCCACATAAAAGGAATCAACAGAACTTGTACGTTAGGATGTATATAACTTTAGAGGTGTTAGGATTTAGGATGTACCGGCCATTAGCAGTATTGATAGTAATTGTGGGAGAAGTGATGAAAATGGAGCAGACCTTACATCTCGGTCTCTTGTATGTATGGGCGCCGGTTTGGGGTGGTGGCGAGGAAGTATTCGTACGGACCAAGATGTTTCCAAGATTAGGGGGATGTTGAAAAACTAATCTAGTTTGGTGGGGAATACTGATCTTGTGTCTGGATCACACTGGAGGATGTGGAAATTAGAGTGCAGGATTTGTTTGACCTTGGTTAGTTTAGGATGGAACTGGGTGATTACAGGCGGTGGGTTGGAGGTATGAGTGGGTTGAGTGTGTGTGGATGCACGGCCAATATGTTTGGTTACAAGGTTAGATGGGTAGCCTCGGTTGACTAGAATCTCCTGCAGGCGTTGGTTCTAAGTTTCAGCAGAAGAGGTGGTGGAATTCAGGCGTTGTCCTCTTTGTCCTCTGAGGGCAAGGGAGAAAGGAATCACTTTCCTGGTGTGGTAAGGAAGGGAACCTGTGTAGTGTAAATACTGCATATGGTTGGTGGGTTTGATAAAAACGGAAGTGGTGAGAGTGTTAAAGTAATGTCCACGTCAAAGAATGTGACTCTTTAGTCAGAAATGAACCAAGTGAACTGGACAACACGGAATTGGTTCAGTTGTTCTAGGAATGTCTTGAGACTGGTTTCACCATGAGTTCATAGCATCATTATATCATCCAAGAATCTTATCCAGAGTATAGGGGTCAAAGGCTGAGTTTGCAGGAAATCATGTTCGTGCTTGCCCATAAACAGATTAGCATAACAAGGTGCCATTCTCGTACCCATGGCTGTGCCTTGGATCACGTTGTGAACGTGTGTGAAACGAACTCCTTTATTCCCTTCTACTGATTTCGCATTTGCAAAAATTCTAAGTGACTCTACAGTGTTGGGTGTGTATTGTTAACGAGATTTTCGTCAAGGTATTACCTAAGTATAATTCATTTTCTTTCTATCTAAATTTTACCTATTACATTGCATATCCGACCTATATGTACCTTATATCTATTTATCTATGTATATATATATTATATACCTAATCTATATTATAAGGTAAATCTATCTTAAATTTACCTTATATATATAATATATAGTACAAAGGAAAGCCGGGAGGGCGATTTAAGGTAAAGTTAAGACAAATGAAGGGGAAAAAAGAATAATACTTACAGCTTATAGTTTCGTATTAGATCACACATATTCACATATAAAAGGTCACTATATTGCGTGTATTTCACGTTTTCAGGTATAGAGGAAAACAGCGAAGTTTACGTGTTACAAAGTACAAGTTTGAAGAGACAGTGGCGACACGTAGCGGACAAAGCATCAAAACTGGAGAACAACTGACTGCCGTATATCGTCGATTTCCGGAACTTAAAATAATAACCGTATAGCGTGTAAGTACAGGGTGGGATCGTGGATAGAAATGTGTTGAAAATGCAGAGGAAAAGGAGAGCTTAGAGTTATTGAAGGTACAGGTCAGGTTTTATTTTCGTGCTCAAACCATGAATAAAGGCATTCTCCCACAGATGGCGTGTTGAGGTGCTAGTTGTAGGGGGTAAAATGTGGATTATGGCAACCAGGAAAGATAGATCAAAATTGGTATTGTGGGACTCTGTGTGCAAGGAAACTGGGGCATCCGGTTAGTTGATTGTACAGAAGTGACGACGGTTATTATTAATTAGAATGTTAAGAGCACAACTTGTTTCCCCCCCACATAAAAGACATCACAAAACTTGCAGGTTCGGATGTATATAAAATTAGGAGTGTTGCATGTACCCTTGGGATTGAGGGTGTACCGATCATTAGCAGTATTGATAGTGATTGTGGGAGAAGTGATGAAAATGGAGCAGACCTTACATCTGGGTCTCCGCCATGTCTGGGCGCCGGTTTGGGGTGGTGGCAAGGGGGTGGGGTTCGTACGGACCAAGATGTTTCTAAGACTAGGTGGATGTTGAAAAAACTAATCTATGTTTGGTGGGGAATATTGATCTTGTGTCTGTGTCAGATTGGAGAATATGGAAACTATAGTGTAGAATTTGTTTGACCTTGGTTAGTTTAGGATGGAACTGGGTCATTAGAACCAGTGGGTTGGATTTTTGAGTGGGTTGAATGTGTGAGGATGCAAGGCGGATCTGTTTGGTTACAAGATTAAAAGGGTGCCTCGGTTGACTAGAGCCTCCTGGAGGCGTTGGTTGTAATCGGAAGGCGTAACAAATCCGCTTTGCATCCTCACACATTCAACCCACCGGCTCTAATCACCCAGTTCCATTATAAACTAACCAAGGTCAAACAAATCCTACACTCTAATTTCCACTCTGACACAGACATATGATCAATATTCCCCACCAAACCTACATTTGTTTTTCAACATCCACCTAGTCTTAGAAACATCTTGGTCCGTACGAACCCCCGCTCCCTTGCCACCGCCCCAAACCGGCGCCCAGACATGCCAGAGACCCAGATGTAAGGTCTGCTCCATATTCATCACTTCTCCCACAATCACTATCAATACTGCTAATGGTCGGTACACCCTCAATAACCAAGGGTACATGCCACACCCCTAATGTTATATACATCCTAACCTGCAAGTTCTGTGATGCCTTTTATGTGGGGGAATCAAGTTGTGCTCTTAACATTCGACTTAATAACCATCGTCACTTCTATACTATCAACAAACCGGATGCCCCAGTTTCCTTGCACACCGAGTCCCGCAATACCAATTTTGATCTATCTTTCCTGGTTGCCATAATCCACATTTTACCTCCCACGACCAGCATCTCAACACACCGTCTGTGGGAGAATGCCTTTATTCATGGTTTGAGCATGAAAATAAAACCTGACCTGTACCTTCAATAACTCTACCTCCCATTTTCCACTCCATTTTCAACACATTTCTATCCACGATCCCACCCTGTACTTACACGCTATACGGTTATTATTTTAAGTTCCGGAAATCGACGATATACGGCAGTCAGTTGTTCTCCAGTTTTGATGCTTTGTCCGCTACGTGTCGCCACTGTCTCTTCAAACTTGTACTTTGTGAACACGTGAACTTCGCTGTCTTCCTCTATACCTGAAAACGTGAAATACACGAAATATAGTGACTTTTTATATGTGAATATGTGTGATCTAATACGAAACTATAAGCTGTAAGTATCATACTTTTTTCCCTTTATTTGTCTTAAATTTACCCTATATATATCAGGTAGGGATCCACCACGGAAGTCATGAATTACTCTGATTACTAATCCGAAGTCTCAAACCATTTTTCGATCCTATCTTTTACAATACCCTCGAGCAAGATCCCACCCAATCCTTCCTTAAAAGGATCCGCAATTACCTTCAAGCCTATGAACCCCATGAAGAGCTGTCCTCTCTCTCTACACTCTGTCCTGACAATCCCAGAACCCCTAAATTTTACCTACTTTACAAAATCCATAAACTTTGTAATCCCGGCAGACCCATAATTTCCAGTATTGGCTCTCCCACTGAAAGAATTTCCGCCTTCCTTGAACACAATCTCCAACTGTTTGTCCAGGCTCTCCCTTCCTACATCAAGGATACCAACCACTTCCTCTCCACAATACATTCTACCTCTGATTCTCTCCCAACTGAGACCATCTTAAGTACAGTCGACGTGGCGTCACTGTATACCACTATTCCACACACTCATGGCCTCGCTGCCCTTGAACACTTCCTCGACAAACGCCCCAGACCTCGTAAACCCAATACACCATTTCTGCTTCAGCTAGCGCAGTTTCCCCTCACCATGAACAACTTCACCTTTGAGAACCACAATTTTCTGCAAATCAAAGGCACAGCCAAGGGCACTCGCATGGCCCCTTCCTAAGCAAACCTTTTCATGGGAGGCTTGGAGACCCAATACCTCAACTCCACACCTCTCTAACCCCTCACCTGGCTTCGCTATATCGACGATATTTTCTTGATTTGGACCCACGGAAATGGGGCTCTGGAAACATTTCTGCAAATCCTCAACTGCACCTTTCCCGTTAAGTTCACCTGGTCCTTCTCGAAGGAATACAAAACTTTGCTTCATGTGGATGTCTGGCTCAAGAACAGTCGACTTGAGACAGGGGTTCACATCATACCTACCAACAGTATGCATATCTCAATTTCAACAGCTCCCATCCATACCATACCAAACGCTCTCTTTCATACGCTCTTGCTGTCCGGGGCTCCCGCATCTGTTCCTCTGATGATCTGATCCAAAACTATTTCAGTACTTTCTCAGCTCTCACTGACCGTGGATATCCCAAACACCTCATCCATAAACAACTGGACCGCGCCCGTAATCACCCCAACTACAACCGAACTCCCCGCGAAGCTCCCTTCGCTCCAAATCTTTTCACCCAGAACCACCCCAACCTTCAGGACCTCCAAAAGCACACCCCATACTCACTGCGTCAGCTGAAACTGAAAGATTTTTCCCGTGGTGTCAGAAAACAGTCTACAGTAGACCTCCGAATCTCAACACGATTCTCACCAGAACTTGAACAATCCCGCCCCTTCCCACCAAACCTAGCAAGTGCAATAGACCCCGAAGCAAACCTGTCCTATTTTTGATCACAGTCCTTCCTTCATACATCCTGTCACTCACAAGACGTACTCTTTCAAACACTCCGGTAGTTGCATATCTTCCAACCTCCTTTATCTCCTACTCTGTAACCTATGTTCCGCCTTCTACATTGGCGAAACCCAAACTCCTCTAACATTCCGCATCAACAACCATCGCTACTCCTTCAAATCTCAACTTCCGCACCTCCCCATTCCTGAACACACTTATCAGCTTTGACGAAACCTTTCGAGTCAGAATCCTGAAAGTCCTGGAGCCTGACTCACCTGCTATAGTTAGAAAGAGATGGGAGCAGACTACATCTCAATCCTTTCCGCCAACCATGAACCCGACCTCAACTGCCTTAACTCCCTGCAGCGCACTGTCTTTTTCTTTTTCCTTCTGTTTCTAGTTGCACTCTTATTCTATTTGTCTCTATTATTTCTTTGTTCTGCCCTTCATCCTCATTATTATTATTTCCCCCTACCCACTTATTCTTGACCCTCTCTTTCCTTCAGGAAACCCCTTCCCTGCTGCTAGTAACCTTGGAACTTCCTTCTCCATTTGGTGTCTTCTCCAACCCATCTAGTCATTTTCCCGCGTCCATAACCTGGCCACACTGTCACCCAGCATCAGCTGACCAATATGGCGTTTCCTTAACATCAGTTCCGCACCTATCCGCTCTGCCCATTTTTTCTTCTTCCAGTGCAAAACGCTTTTGCGAAACTTAACAGTTCCCCCATGTGTGTTTGTGAAGTTACTGTACACCTGGCTTAATATTCCAGCATGTAAGTACCATTTTTCTACCCTTTTTACCATTTTCTTAACCTCGTAACGAAACAAATTCGCAGTGCAGCCACACACACACCACCTACTCCTACTTCCAAGGCAACATGAACCCGAATCCTCCGTCCTTAAATCACACAATTTCGTCTTATCTTAAATTTACCAAGATCAAACAAATTCTGTATTCTTACTTTCATATACTCCAATCCGACTCCGATACAAGATCTGTCTTTCCTACCAAGCCGAGATTAGTTTTTCAGCATCCTCCCGATCATAGAAATATCCTGCTCCACACTAACCCTTCGTCCCACTTGCCTTTAGTTTCCGACCACAAATGTAACAGCGCTAGATCTAAAACTTGTCTTATCCTTATTACGTGTCCATCTCTATCAACACAACCAATGGCAACTTCACTTTACATCCCAAAGGAACCTGTCAAACCACAAACGTCATATATATATCCAAACCTGCACACACTGCCCGGCATTCTATGTGGGGGAAACTGATGGACCTTCGACTCTCCGTGTGAATAATCACCGCCACTTTTTCGTCACCAACAGACTCGATTCGCCAGTGTCTACAACCACGCAATTGCATAACACTGACTTAGATGACAATGTCCGTATAGCTGTTATCCATATCTATCCCCCATCACAGACACATCCACACGTCGTCTCTGGGAAGGAGCTTTTATTCAGGGCTAGAGTGCTAAACTAAAATCTGGTCTAAGCCTGCAGTAACTTTTTTTCTTTTTTCTCACCACATCTACATTCATACTTCCCCTTCTCCCTGCCCCCCCCCTTTTTTTTGCATTTTCTATACTGACTCAAACTTTTTCTGATTGACTCAGCAACCTACTCCATTTTCACTGCGTTTCCTACTATACCATATTCCACTTTCAGGGTACGTTCTCTATACTAAATACCATTTTTTTCGGGATACGTTTTCTATACTATATCCCACTTTGTTTTCGGGGTACGTTTTCTATGCTATATCCCACTAATTTTCGGGTTTCGTTTTCTATACTGTATCCCACTCTCTCCGACTGCGTTTTCTATAGGGATGCCACTTCCCTGACTACACTTCCCTTAGTGAGTCCCAGTTCTTTAATTTATTTGTACCCCACTCAATTTTCAACACAAAATACCACTTCCTTGATCACTTTCCCATGAGTACTTGCGCACGCGCAGAAGACCGTCGCCACTTGCTTTTGATGAGGGCGTCCACCATGTTGTTGTTCTGTCACTAAGTTGTGAACGCGTGCGAAACGGACTCCTTTATTCTCTTCTACTGACGACGCATATGCGAAAATTCTAAGTAACTCTACAGTGGGTATTGTTAACGTGATTTTCGTCAAGATACAAGGTCTGCCCGGAAAGTAATGTCATACATTTCATTGTGAAGCGATTGTACGTTGCAACACGCTCTATCAGCCGGGATCGATGGTGGTGTAAGTCAACTACCGAACGAGTGCTTGCTCATTTGTCTCCGAGCTCTCAGAGGTGAAGGACGGGCGATTTCGTAAACATGTGTTTCGTCTCTTGTACAAGTCGCGATGCAGCGCTCACTGAAACAAAGAGTACGAGATCAAGTTTTGTGTGAATAGATACATTATTTTTTCGAACACATTGAACTGAAGGACGTAGAAAAAGCTATTAAAAAACTGAAACCTCGGACATCTTTCGGGGCTGACGAAGTCCCATCTTATATTATCAAAGGCTGTTCTGGAATACTAAAATATCCACTGTAAGCGATTTTCAATAAGCAACCTGTGAATTCCCTGCTAAGTGGAAACTTGCCGATATCTGTCCTATTCCTAAAAGTAGTGGCACGAGTAATGATATTAAAAATTATCGCCCAATTGCCATAATATCTGCGCCAGCCAAAGTATTGGAAATTATTATGCATGAACGTATATACTCCCACGTTCGCTCAATTATCTCGCCCTTGCAACATGGATTCTTGCCAAATAAATCGACTGTAACTAACCTTGTTGAATTAACACATCTTTTAGCTAATCAAATTGACAATAGAGGTCAAGTAGACGTAATTTACACAGACTTTTCGAAAGCCTTTGATGTCATTAATCATGACATCCTACTTAGCAAGCTTGTAACATTCAACTTCTCAGAAAAACTTCGCCAGTTAATAGCATCCTATTTCTGTCACTGTAAACACCGTGTTCGTTACAAAAATAGTATAACCGAGGAATATGTTGGAAATTCTGGTGTGCCTCAAGGATCGAACCTTGGACCTCTTTTGTTCTTATTATTTGTAGATGACTTACCTGCTGTCATAACATCCTCCAAGAAACTTCTTTTTGCAGATGATTTAAAAATCTATTGTAGTATTTCCTCCGAATTGGACGCGGTCTCCTTATAAAATTATATTAATGCAGTCTCCAATTGGTGTAAAACAAACATGTTATTATTAAACATTAATAAATGTAGTGTAATGTCATATACGAGAAAAACTATTTGAAATTCGAATACAAAGTTAATGACTCTCCACTAGTTCGAGAAGATTCTATTACTGATCTTGGTGTAACCATTAAATCTAACCTGTCATTCGACATGCACATAAATCGTCTTGTTAGCGAAGCTTACAGGAATCTCGGGTTTGTAATGAGGTTAACTAGAGATTTCTCGAATATTGATGTCTTAAAAACTTTATATGCAGCATATGTTAGGTCAAAGTTAGAATACGCAGCAATAATATGGGATCCTAATACACAGAAGAACTCTCGGCAAATTGAAATTATACAGTCTAAATATGTACGATTTTTGACATACAAAGAAACTGGAATATATCCTAAATTTGAAAAGTACTTAGACCTGATAAATAAGCACAGGTTACAATCTCTTGAAAACAGAAGAGTTAATTTTCTCTTAAGTTTCCTACACAAACTCTTGCACAGCAAAATCGACTCAGAAAGCTTATTATCTGAATTAAGGCTGTATGTACAGCATAGAGTAACTCGACCGCGAAATGCTGTCTTCCACCTTTCGGCCCAAAGAAATGGACATATCGCCTATTAGGAGAATGTGCTCATTATATAATTGTATACTTAAAGAATGTCCTGAGATCGATATATTTAACGTAAATATGAGAGAATTCCATTCTTGTATAAAATAATGAATATTTATGAAGAATATGTAACCATGCAGCTCCAAATGTGTATATTACACCTATATGTGTATGCAGAAAATGTCATATGTGTATGTTGAACACCACAATTAGGCTATGAACCTGTTGTGTTCAATAAATAAATAAATAATTTTAATATTAAAATTCTGCAGCGGAAACTTTTCCATTGGTTCAACAGGCTTTCGAGGATAAGTGTTTATCACAAAGGCAAGTCTACAGATGGCACAAGCCGTTTTTGGAAGGCCGTGAAGAGATAAAAATGAATAGTTTGCAAACAGATCGTCCAATGAGTGTTCGTTTCATGGCCATGTTAAATATTCCAAAAACTATCGTCCACGAGATTGTGACCATCGCCTTCGGAATGTTTCTTCTTTTTCCCACTTGTAGACTTGGTGACATTACTTTCCGGACAGACCTTGTATTACGTAAGTACAATCCCTTGTCTTTCTATTTAAATTTGAGCTATTTTATTTCCTGTTACCGCCCATACAATTCATTTTATCTTATCTGAGCTATTTTATTGCCTATCCGGTCTTCTTCTATACGTACCTTGGTTTTATTTATTTTTATATATATATATATATATATATATATATATATATATATGAGCTCCTACGTAGCCTAGTCGGTAGCGCGCTCGACTTTAGTGCGAGCGGTCCCGGGTTCGATTCCCGGTGGGGGTAAAAAATTTCGGTATTGTCAGCATCGTGAGGACAATTGGGTAGCTGCTGTGAATAAAAGACAGTGGAGATCACAGCGAGAGCATCGGCTCTCCTCTCCCACCCCGTCAGATCAGCGTGCGAGCAGCAGACCTACTCCTCCCTTCGGGGAGATGCCTCATCCACTAGTGGATTGAGTATGGCTGTGATTTATTTATATATATATATATATATATATATATATATATATATATATATATTGTGAACAAGATAGAAAAAAGGATACTTACATAGTGAAATCTTGAGATAGGAGCACAAGAACTTCACAAACACTATAGAAAATTAGTACGTTTCGCAATTGCGTTTTCAACTGGTAAGAACGAAAAGGAACAGAGCAGACAGGTGTGCGAGTGGTGTTAAGGAAAAGCCACATTGCCAATGATGCTGGGTGTGGCCAGGTTATGGAGGCGGGAAAATTACTAGATGGTTGAAAACCTCAAGTAGAGAAGAAAGTGCAAAGGTTACTAGGAGCTGGTAAGGGGCTTCCTGAAGAAACAAGAGGGTAAAGAATCGGAAGGGAGGAGGAGATAATATAAATTCAGCCATTTTCTATCCACTCCTGGATGAAGGCCTCCCCCTTTTCTTTGCACATATCACGGTCTGATGCTTTCCTCATCCATGTAGGTCGAAAAACGATTGATTTCATTTACCCTTCTTGCATTTGAACATCGTCTCGGTCGTTTCCTTACTCTAGAAATCCAATGTAGTACATTTGTCGTCCACCTTCCATCTGTTCGTCTAGCTATGTGACCGGCCGATCTCCACTTTATCATCTTCGCAGTCTTCATTACTTCTCTACCTTTGTTTGTGCGCTAATCAAGTCACTTGTCTTCCTGTCCCTCCTAGATATTCATAGCATGCATCTTTCCATTGCTCTTTGTGTGACTCTTATTGTTTGCGCATTCAATGTCCTAGTTTCACAGCCGTACATCATCACAGGTAAGACACACTGATTATAAACTTTACGCTTCAGACACATTGGTAGTTTGCTTCTGAAAATAAGTGTAGTCTTAAAAACGAACTCCACGCCATTTTATATATACTATTTATTTCATACGTCAATTTGACATTCGATGTTTTGAGCTTGCAAAGCTAAACATACTCATAAACTGTGCCTATTGTCTTTCTGTTAATCTTTATTTCCTTGTTTGCAGCATGTTGATTGTACATTATTTTTGTTTTACTTTCGAAATCTCACTAGAGAGCTCTTCCATCCTGGTTTGTAATTCTTCTGCACTTGAAGCAAACAGGACTAAATCATCAGCGAATCGTAAGTGATGAAGATATTCGCCATTGATCTTTATTCCAACTTCATCCCAGTTTAAATTTTGGAACTATCTCTAAGACAACTGAAAACAGTTTTGGAGAAATTGGATCCCCCTTGTCTTACCCCTTTTCCAACTTTAAATTTTTCACCCTCTTGATGTATGCACTCTCGATGCCTTGATGTTCAAGTGATTTAAGTACTGCTGACAAGGAGACAGAATGGAAAGCTTTTCAAAATCTATGAATGAATCCCAAGCATAGTGAAGTTCATATTCATTAGTCCTTTCCATCACTTCATTCAATACGTGTATGTGGTTCATTGTGCTAAATCCACGACGAAATCCGGCTTGTTCCCTTCCCTGCTTAAAATCTAAGTCTCGTTCAATAAGATTCAAAGTAACTTCGGTGAACTTTTTGTATAGAACTGACAGTAAACTAATTGGTCTGTAGTTTTCGACCCGTTCTTTCTCAACTTTCTTTACAATAAATAATAATAATAGCATTATTCCAACTTGGCGGTATTTCTCTCTTCCTCAGGAACATCGAGAATAATTTAACAAGTTCCTCTTTCATCTTTTCACCTCCCCATTTAAACATCTCTGCTGTGAGTCCATCTTCTTCTGGCGATTTTCCGTTCTTCATCCCTTGAAGTGCTTTATCCACTTCTCCTTTTATTATGTCTAGGACTTCTACATCATTTTCTTCTGAATCTTAATTTCCTATTTCTTCGGAGTAATACAATTCTCTCTCGAAATTTTAAAATATATTTATAATTTCCTCCTTATTTCGTGTTACGGTATGGTCTGGTCTCCAAAATGCTATTATTTGCTTTTTCTCTACCTTGAGCTGCTGTTTGGTTTTCTTCCGGCTCTTGTTTTCCATCGATTGTATTTCTAACAAGATGCATCCTCTCTTATTTTCTTCCTTACGGTTTTATTTAGTTCTATGTACTCAATCCTCTTCATGTAATTTTCCTCTTCTTTTATTTCCCTTCCTTTCTTCATCAAGAGTTTAGTATCTTCTGAGATTTTGCTCACCTTTTTTTCTTTTTAATGCCTGCTATTTTCTTTGCCGTCTCTTTTATTATCTCAGTCAGTATTTTATTTATACTATTGATGTCTTCTTTATCTTCTAACTCTTCCAAGGCGCTTTTATCTTGAATGTTTTTCTGTGTTTCACTAGATTTTCCAGATCTAAAAGTGGCGGTTATCCTCTGGTAAGCTTCTTTCTCTCACGTCTAGTATTTAGTTTTATCTTACATTTTACCATCCTATGATCACTTGAGATTTTGAAACTGTTCAGAACAGACACGTCTTGCAGAATTTCCCTGTTATTCGATAAAACGTAGTCTATTTCGTTTTTAGTCCCATTTGGGACTTTCAGTGTCCACTTCCTCTGAGGCGGTTTCTTGAAAAAATGTATCGGAAATGAACAGTCTCTTGGCTTCTGAGAATTCCACCAACTTCTCTCCTCTCTTGTTTCTATTTGCCAAATCCAAAGTGTCCCACTTTCGTGTCACTGCTCTGCTTAGTTCCTACTATTCAAAATCTTCTGTATCTCTTCGAATAAGTCTTTGATTTCCTCCTCCCGATGTGCCGTTGTTGGAGCATACACTTGTGTAATTTCCATATATATATATATATATATATATATATATATATATATTTCATTAGATTCTATTTGAGTCGACAAACATACATGCTTCATGCAAGATTAATGTTAGTATTCCCGTTTATAATATGGTGTATATATATATATATATATATATAGAGCTCCTGCGTAGCCTAGTCGGTAGCGCGCTCGACTTCAATGCGAGCGGTCCCGGGTTCGATTCCCGATGGGGGCTCAGATATTTCGGTGTTGACCCAGCATCGTGAGGACAATTGGGGAGCTGCTGTGAATAAAACACAGTGGCGATCACAGTGAGAGCTTCGGCTCTCCTCTCCCAACCCGTCTGGTCAGCGTGGGAGCAGTAGACCAACTCCTCCTTTCGGGGAGAGGCCTCATCCACTAGTGGATTGAATATGGCTGTGATTTATTTATATAAACATTATAGAAAATTAGTAAGTTTCGCAACTACGTTGTCAACTTGTAGGAAGGAAAATGGACAGAGCGGAGAGCTGCGGGATGGTGTTAAGGAAACGCCAAATTGCCAATGAAGCTGGATGACAGTGTGGCCAGATTATGGAGGCGGGAAAATTACTAGATCGTTGAAATCACCAAGTAGAGAAGAAAGTGCAAAAGTTACTAGGAGCAGGTAAGGGGCTTCCTGAAGAAATAAGAGGGTAAAGAATCGGAGGGGAGTGGGGAAAATAATAATAATAATAACTAATGATGTAGATGAAGAGAACAACAAAGAAACAATATACAAAGATAGAAAAAAAAAGTGCAACTAGAGACGGAACAAGGAAAAGAAATGAAGACGACGACGACACTGCGTTGCAAGGAGTTACAGGCAGTTGAGGTCAGGTTCATGGTTGGCGGAAAGGATTGAGATGTACGTCTGCTCCCACTCTTCCTTACTGTGGCAGGTGAGTCAGGCTTCAGGACTTTCAGGATTCTGACTCGAAAGGTTTCGTCGAAGGTGATAAGTGTGTTCAGGAATTTGGAGGTGTGGAAGTTGAGATTTGGAGGAGCAGCGATGGTTGTTGATGCGGAATGTTAGAGGAGTTTGGGTTTCGCCAACGTAGAAGGCGGAACATAGGTTACAGAGTAGGAGGTAAACGAGGTTGGAAGATATGCAACTACCGGAGTGTTTGAAAGAGTACGTCTTGTGAGTGACAGGATGTACAAAGGAAGGACTGGGATAAAAAATAGGACAGGTTTGCTTCGGGGTCTATTGCACTTGCTAGGTTTGGTGGGAAGGGGCGGGATTGTTCAAGTTCTGGTGAGAATCGTGTTGAGATTCGGAGGTCTGCGGTAGATTATTGTGGGACACGACGGGAAAACTTTCAGTTTCAGGTGATGCAGTGAGTATGGGGTGTGCCCGTAAATATATAAGATAGTAAACAAGGTAGAAAAAAAGGTTACTTACATAGTGAAATCTTGAAGCACACGAACTTCACAAAACTATAGAAAATTAGTACGTTTCGCAATTGCATTTTCAACTGGTGGGAAGGAAAATGGACAGAGCGGACAGGTGTGGGAGTGGTGTTAAGGAAACGCCACATTGCCATATATATAACAACGGCCAATTAACATAAAATCTTAAAATTAACATTAACACAGAATCTTAATAAACAAGATATAGACGTGCTTTAGATCCGCTCCGTGATTTAGTTTTGAGTGATATAATTGTAATGTATATTATGGTGACGAATCCATTGATTTGATCTGATAATCGTTATCCGAAGTGCTTTGAATTTAGTGATGTGAATTGATTTTAATTTTGTTATGTTTTGTTTTGTGTTTATGTGTGATGTTTTGCTGTTGGTATCACAACTATTACATTTCAAATTTTTGATCGTGTAATGGGTTTTTCTTCGCTTAAATGGTTCTTTGTTTCCTTGAACGATGTCTGCTGCTTCATGGAACTTTCTTAGTATTCTCCCACATGATTCATCCTTTACCTCTGATATGAATTAGGGCACGAGTGTTGATTCTGCAGCGTCTTTGGGAACCACAACAGTGGCTTCGTCGGATAATGTATTGTCCTCTAGTGTTTATGCCTTGTTGCCGAGGAGTTCAAATGAGGCTTCTTGCTCTCATTGAGGGAAATGTTTTGCAAGTGCAAGAGGACTCTCTATTCATGTTGGCAAAACTCATCAGGATTCTAGTAGAACGAGTGTCTCATCCTCTACTGCTCCTGTTCTCCTTCCGGCATAGTCTTGCACGTCTAGTCCACAGCAATCCCAATGTGCTCAAGTCCTCGCTATCTGAAACTAAAAAGCTGCTTAGTAGATTCAAGTCTTCTATTCCTCTTCGTCGTCGAGTTCCCAGAGGTGCACGTTCTGCAGGGGCGGATGCTCTCCATGCAGTGATTAGTCAATTGGTCAGAACAAACGATGTAAATACCTGGATGGACATTTTCTTCTTTCCTTATGCTGTTCTGCGCGTACCACAATAGTCTGATCATGTAACTAATCTCACTACTTGGGTTAAGCAAGGAGTTCGTTGTTGGTTCGACAATCATCGTGATGCCATTCCTTGTCCTTCATCAAAACGACGGAAAACGAGCTCATCTACTGATTCTTTCAACATCAAGATAGTTGAAAACAAGATTGCTGATGGAGATATTCGTGGTGCGGTTCGCTTACTTACCTCCGACGACATGATAGTTGCACCACACGCCAATATTTTGAAAGATTTAAAGAAAAAACAACCTTCTCCATCAAATTCTTTCATTTTGCCGGATCCTCCTCCTTCTGCTTCCATAATGTCTCGAGTGTCTGCCTCCGAACTCTTGAAAGCTATCAACTCATTCCCTTCTGGATCCGCAGGTGGATTGGATGGTCTTCGTCCTTCGATTCATAAAGATCTTTTGATGTGTAATGATGTTGACTTAAAAGATCAACTCATTACTTCTTTATGTGATTTTATTTCTATTATCTCTTCTGGAGAAGTATCTATAGATGTTCGTCCAATTTTCTTTTGGCGCCACCTTGATCGCCTCCTTAAGAAAGAAGTGTGGAGGAATTCGTCCCATTGCGATCGGTTATGTGTGGCGTCGTCTGACAGCAAAAATAAAAGGTTTTCGAATTCGTGATTCCATTAATACTTTTCTATCCCTTCACCAATTAGGAGTATGTGTTCCTTACGGTGCCGAGGTTGCTGTCCATGCCGCTCGTATTTACTTTTCTTCTCATCATCCTCGTCCAAAAGCCGTCGTAAAGCTTGATTCTCGCAATGCCTTCAACGAATTAAATCGCGATGCCATGTTGAAGGTGATTCAAAAAGATTCCTCGTTGATTTATCATTATGTTTATCAGTGTTATTCTCAACCTAGTGATCTCTTTCTGGGTGATAACATCATTTTATCTCAACGTGGAGTCGAACAGGGTGACCCCCTAGGTCCTGCTCTTTTTGCAATTACACTACAATCTATTTATTGTCAATTCTATAGCAACCGAATTGAACTTATGGTATTTAGATTATGGCACTATCGTGGACGATCCAGGCCTAGTTCTTTCTACCTTACTTAACATTCGGGATGCATCTTCAGAAATTGGCTTACATTTGAATTTTTCAAAGTGCGAAGTTAGTTTTCTAAACGTTCAGCAAGACCAGAACGATGCTCTTTATTCAAGATTCATGAACCTGACTCCTGAAATACGATTTATGACTTCTGCTTCAGCATATCTACTTGGCTCCGCCATCTCTAAAAACGCTCTTCGCACTCTACTGATGAGAAGATTTCTCAACTTGAAATTTTCTTTTCCCGCTTATCTTTGATTTCAGCACATTCAGCATTCTATCTACTTCGTGCATCTTTCTCCATCCCCCGTTTAATGTACTTTTTACGTTGTTCTCCTTCTTGGCGGGAAGTCATTGTTACAGAGTTACGATCGTGTTTTACAGGCAGGCCTCGAATCGATCCTTAATGGTTCTTTGAGTGGCAAGGCTTGGTTACAGGCTACTCTGTCCGTTCGGTCAGGTGGACTTGGCATTCGTCGGGCCATGGATTTGGCGATTGCATCCTTTTTAGCGTCTTTCCATGGCTCTTGTCGTCCGGTTGAGTCTATCCTTCCACTGGGTCTTTGCCTCAACCCGGACGCCTCTATTCAAGATTGTTCAGCAAAATGGTATACGTTAAGTGGATTAAATTCTTCTCTTTTGGATGTCAATAGCTCTCAGCCTTCTTGGGACGATCCTATCATCAAACGTACACAATCGCAGTTACTACAATCCGCTACTTGTCTTGAAGATCAAACCAGGCTACTAGTAGCAGCGTATTCACCTGAGTCCGGTGCCTGGCTCCAAGCTTTGCTTTCTTCTCCTCTTGGTCTACATCTTTCGAATGAAAGCTTCCGTGTTGCTGTTGCCTTACGTTTAGGAGCAGACGTCTTTGTACCTCACCGTTGCCCAACCTGTGGAGCACTCGTGGATCAACGGCGACTTCATAGTCTCTCCTGTGTCAAGAGTGCTGGTAGACACATGTCTACCTCAATGATGTCATCCTCAGAGCTCTAGTTTCTGCTAATGTACCATCGGTACGAGAACCATCTGGCTGTAGCAGCTCCGACGATAAGAGATCTGATGGAATGACACTAATTCCATGGCAAAGAGGAAGACCTCTATTATAGGATTTCACCTGAGCTGATACTTAAGCCATTTCAAATGTTACTCATTCTTCTTTAAAAGCGGGTGGTGTTGTTACTTGTAGAGAGGCCGATAAAAATCGGAAATACTCTAATCTACTTGCTCAGTTTATTTTTGTTGCGATCGCAATCGAATCAAGTGGTACTTGGGGCACGGCAGCCCTTAATTTTATTAAAGAGGTTGGTCGTCGAATACAGATCATTTCGGGTGATGCCCGCGCGACCATCTTCCTAATCCAGCTCATCAGTATCGCAATTCAGCGAGGGAATGTATCTTCCATTCTTGGTACGTTGCTTCCTGGGAAGACATTAGATGAGATTTTCCTCCTTTAAAGATGTTTTTAAAGATTTTATTCAAGCTTTGTTTAAATTTGATGATTGTAACGTACATTCTATGTATTATATTACTTTTTTTAAATTCAATTTCGATTGTTGTAAACAAAAATATGAATACTGTTAGTCTATTTTCAACACAAATTACCAGTTATTGTAATTATACTCTAGATAATGAATATTAAGAAACCAATTATATATTTTAAATCTTACAACAATGGATTTGAAACTTTATATTTTAAATGCTTTCTCTCAATACTGCAGGTACTAACGTTTAATCCATGTTTCAACGTGTGTGCTCTACTGGGGTAACTACTTCACAAATACTCGAGCTAGGTTAAATCGATTAGTACGTCCGAATAGGGGCGCCACAAATGTTGAGTCGTTTCGAGTCTTTAGCTTTGGCATATCAGTGAAACTGATGAAATTGTTGTTGTTATAGTATGATTTCAGAAAATTAAATTACTATTTATGAGGACGCATCGAAAATTTCGAACAGGGGGCCGACTGACTTAGAGCCGGCTCTGTACGTAGAGGGTACGGTTAAATTTATGAAGTTTTCCATGAGATAATTAATTCTTATTTTCTGTACCTATCCAGCTACCACCTACGTTTCTTCCTCTCCTACGATAAATATTCGCAAGGGTGCGGTGGTTCTATTAGGGGCATTCGGAAATGATTGGACTAGTCTTGCACTCCGTGACAACGCTGTGTCAATAGACCCATCCTAGTAGATAGCAGGCACTAGCGCTCTGAATGACCTATAAACAGAGAAACGAGAGGGAAGGGAGAACAACTAACGATGTCCTAATGTTTGTGCTATTGAAGCACTCTATTTTCCGTAACACTAACCAACGTTATTTGCTCATTCTTCTAAGAATTGCTCCTGAGGTACAGAAAAAAAAGTTACTTGCTTTTATCCATTTCTCAAAGAAATTCGCTCTGGGCATTGAGAAATAATTTCGTTTTCTCACTACTTTTAGATGCTTACACGTGGACACTCAGATCTAGACGAGAGAGAGAAAGAGAAAGAGAGAGAGAGAGAGAAAGAGAGAGAGAGAGAGAGAGAGAGAGAGAGAGAGAGAGAGAGATTGATTGATTTAAAATGAGCATAAAAATTTGAGTTTGTGTTTATAAAAGATTAGGTGCTGCTATTGGCCAGTGGTTGAAGAGAAATTTGCGGTAAAAATTTAGTAACGTTGTTTGTGGTACGCCACTTATGAATATCTGGCGCTAATTTACACTCAATGCCGCGCACTACGGTGATATCACTGGCATCCGCACATTGTTTGTTATATCTATATCCATCCAGACGGTGACACCGATACATGATTAAAACTTACTAGACTCTGTCAGACTATTCTAACCCCTAAATAACTTTACAAACAGTATTCGTGTGCCATTCTACAGATTCTACCCAATTCTACACTTGTACAAGTGTGGGTCTCTAGTGTCTATGAGTATAGCGACGTGCAGCTACCAGTGTCATTTCACTGCCAGTCCCCGTAGTGCGCGGCACTGAGTGTAAACTAGCGCCAGATATTCATAAGCAGCGTACCAAAAAAGATGCTATTCAAAACTTTTACCGGCAATTTCTCTTCAACTACTAGCTAATGGCACCTAATCTCTTGACACACAAACTCGGCGTTTCATTAACACTACTCCCGCACCTGTCCGCTCTGCCCATTATCCTTCCTACCAGTTGAAAACGCAATTGCGAAACGTACTTATTTTCTATAGTGTTTGTGAAGTTCGTGTGCTCCTATCTCAAGATTTCACTATGTAAGTATCTTTCTCTCTCTCTCTCTCTCTCTCTCTATATATATATATATATATATATATATATATATATATATATATATGTATATGGTAAAATTATGATAAGAAGAAAGGGATTACTTATAGCTTGTTGTTCTTTCTATAGGTGAACAGACACACACTAACACTTATAAGTACGGAAATCTTGAACATTTCGGTGAACTCACCTTCAATCTTGCTCGGAGAGTAACAGATTAACACGTGAGGATAGAATTAAGACTAAGACGACAGTGGCACCACGTAGCGCACGATGCATCAAGTTATCAAGTTTGAAGAACAATTGGCTGCTATATAGCGCATGGATATGCGGAGCGTGGAAAAATTGGCAACTGTACAACGTGTAAATTCGGGAGGGAATTGGGAAAGGAAAAGTGTTGTATATTCATTCTTGAATCGCTTAATAAAAGTTTTGCGTCCCTTACAATTAGACTCGCTGAATGTCGTTCCAATTATTTAAACTTCCTGGGTTTCGTCATCTCACCAGTTTCCAATCAATCTAACCTAGCAATTGGTCCCACAGACGTCCCCACATGCCACATCTTGAGTCTCTCAGGAGCGTAATTCTTAACTTCTGGTTTCGCCTAGTGTTTCGTCATCTTTTCTTTGACTCATATTATTTTATACAAATGCAATATTTCAGACACGAGCAGAATAATTTCCCGTTGATATATTGTGATTTATTATTAATACATTATGAATATTTGAAGAAGCTTCACAAACCAAAACTCCACAAGAGTCAAAATACCCACCAAGGCAAATTTAGTGAAAGCGGAACTTGAATTTTCTACTTCTGAGAGACATAAGACGAGTAAAACGATTCCCATGTAGATCAATGGAAAGGTCATACCAAGATGGCGGGAGTGATCTACACCGTTAAAAAGGAAAGAAGAAAATGAGCTAGAGCCTTCAAATGTTTAACAGTAACTAGTATAGAGTTAGTAATAATACACATACAATTACGTTTTTCTAAACCTATGCCTTCATACTTAGGCCGAGAACTTTTCAAACACCCCACGTGTACTTTCTCAGATACTTTCTAGAGACATAAAATACGTTGAAGTTAAACCACACTGGAAATATATTATTAAGTAACAATCGGGACGATTACTATTTTTATTAGGCTTTCTACCTACTCAAACTATTACCAATTTGAAAGCAGCGCGGCATCTACCAATAACTTAACATAGCGACAAATAATAATATATAACGTGTCCGCTTCCCATTCAATGTAGTAGTACACAACGAATATATTTCTGTAAAATTTGTACGGGAGTGCTGTTTGCAGATTTCGCGTAATAGATAGAGAATCTTCAAACATTAACTTTCCACGCAAATACATACCCATCACTGAAATTCGGGGTCCCTACATTAAAAATTAAGTGATTCTGAGTGATATCTATAATACTCACTACGTTTGCATGACAATTATCGATGTAAACAAACTTACCAAATTTAATAAAATCAATTTAAGAAGAACTTTATATCTTACGAAGAAGCATCACGATCTTTTGACAATACATGCTTGCGACTCCAAATTATTCAATTCAGACGACGATGATGAACTATTACAAAATTAATTTTAAAGGAATTTTACATCTGAGTGCCGCATGCAAACAAAGACAAAGAAATTGCAAAATAATACACCAGATGTCCCTCCTGACTTCCACTCACAAATACTTTATTTTACAATTTACCAGTACTTAACTCAAATAATTTCCACACACACCAATAGAAACAGTTTGTTTCCTTTTAAAATTCATTGTCACGCAGAGCAAGATTAATTTTCTACAGAAAGTCCAAACTTACTCAAAAGTATTTTCGACTGAAATTACATACTATAAGTGATCTTCATGAATGAAAGTAGTAAGTGTAATAGCAACTGGTTAAACAAACTTATCCATGCAGTATTTTTTTTTTCGGAAAATAAATATTACTACGTGTCAAATCTGAAGCAACATTCAAAAACACACTAAGTACAAGAAATTTATAAATGCTGTACAATAATACACAGTTTAGCGCAAACTCACCTTGTCATACACTTACAGCTGCACATGAGCAGAATCTGTCTGAGAGCCATCCAATGTCACCTGTAATATTATCAAGAGAAAGATGCACAACTACTTTGTTAGCAGAATCAGTTGCAAGGGTTAGGCCTAGAAACTGAAATAAATTACTTAGAAGTACAACCTTAACAAATTCAGAAAAGCTCAGGCAGAACAAAAAGTCTGTAAAGAAGTGATTATTAATGCTATAAGGTGGTATTCACTCTATGAACAGACAGGCATACAACTGTCAAAACATGTAAAGCGGGAAAAAAACATGCTCTCACGAAAAATAAATTAAGCACAACATACAGGCCACGAAGATATTTGATCACATCAAAAATACAGTTTTAAATACATATCTACTATATAAAAAAGGAAAACGTAACACTATTTAATGTAAGCTTACCAGACTTCCCGATTTGACCGGGAGAGTTCCGAGTTTTGAGATGTCCCGACGAGTTTTGAGTTTTGTCCCAGAGACACGAAAAATATTGGAAAATATTAAGCTTGCCGAGACATCTCCTCAAAACTGTCCTGTCTGGCAAGCCTATTCATATGTACTCTTTGTTTTAATATGGGTTGAATCTCTATGTCTCTCCCTATATGGTCTATTCTTTAGTTCAAACATTAGTTTTACAAACAAAATGAAGCCGTATACTGAGACTGAATAGCATATTTTCCTATCTGTGGACAAGTCAAACGCCCCTCTAAAACCGATAGTCTATCTTACACTGAACTTCAGAAAGTTGATATAGGAAAATTAATGAAGTACAGCGAAGGGTACAATAAAATTTATGTTATCCTGTCTCCACAAAATGTCACTGCGATATTCACGTTACCTCAAGACCGTGTATTCTTATAGTTTTTAAATTAGAATAAATTATCGTTTATCCTGTGTTGCAGAAGATTACTGAAACGATTTGACGACAGAAAAGATCCACAAGGTCTTTTGGCTATTAAACTTAGCCCCAAAATACGAACAACGTCGGTTCATGACATATACTTGACAAAACATTCAAAAGATTTCGTGGTACCTTTACATGAAAAGAATGTAAGAAAGGATGCACGAAAAGCTCTGTAACAGAATTATTTGCAAAGAAGCCAAAGAAAAAGATGGGCTTTGTTGAAATCTTCCAAATAGCATATTGGAACACTGGAATTTTATAACGAAGGTTAAATGGGATCTAATTAAGTTATTACCTGGAGAAAATGGATGGATAAAAATGGATGTCTAGAACAAATTCAACGGTACAATTAGAGTGATAGAGAGAATGTTATACGTATCACTAAATGTGAATTCTGGCAAGGCTATTATCCACTAAAACTGGACAAATAAAACAAAAGAAGTCACTGGACAAACTGAACATTTGATGATGGTTTAAAGTTATAATATGATAATAAAATCGGTCTTCTACCTAAAGAATCTGCGTTCGTCGCATTTTAAAATCGAAAATGTTATGCTTCCGCTTCAGAATTTTCATTTTCGTTTTCACATGTTTCATGTTTTATCGCTACTAAGAAAACGAATGACGAATAAGTCCTGCAGACTTGCGAAAGTATGTATACAAATGCGAATAACATATCAAGAAGTAAACATAAGATATAAACTAAAAACAATACAAAACATGTCTTGGATGGCCACTTAAAGTTCTGAAAAGTGGATTTTCAGTTGACGTACATTATCTTGGATTACATCAGCGACTTCTTAGTGTCATTTATACTGACTGATATCGACTAAGAGCTTATTCTTACTCACAGCAGAACAAACTTACCGGTAAATGACGTAATAAGCTAACTCAATTTTTGAATCTGAATTTAATTTTTAAAAGCCTCTAGGCAACTTTGGCTCAGGCCGGATGGGTGATTGGTGAAATGAAGAAAGTAGGAGAACCCCGAGAAAACCCATGCACCCGGTGTTTGTCCACCACAAAACCCACAGTGGACAATTTACTGACAATGGAAAATTTACAGAATGGGCTACACCATTAGTGGTGGTGCGCAAAAAGAATGACGAAATACGCTTATGTCTGGATTTGAAGAACACGATTAATAAGGTGTCAGACAAAATAATGTATCCATTGTCCAGGGTGGACGATATCTTGAGTAAGTTACATGGAGCCTCTTGTTTTACAGTCCTCGATTTACGGAGGGCTTATTTAAAACTAGAAGTACACATGGAGGATAGATCATGGAGGCTTCAGACATTACGTTTGATCGTGCATTAGGACAAAAAAAAAAGCCTTCCGATCGACAAAGATGCTATTTTTTATTTTTCTGATTACGTAACACATGCACTGTAAACATAAGTTCGAAAGCGACCCGTATGTTGAATCCTCTTCGTGGATGACTGGTCAAGATGTCTGCTTTTTGAGTCAAGGGTAACGGGTTCGCATCCCGCCCGGGACAACACGTTTTCTTTTTTCTTTCAAAATATAATTTTATATGTTAATATTAATTATTTACTAAATAATTTTGTTCATGCATGATTCAAAAGACAAGTATGTGCGCGTTCTCATATAAAGTAACTTTATAAATTCTTCAATTTGCGCGACCCATCATGAGTTTCTTTTTAATCATGCATGAACAAACATTTTTTACTTTTTAGTACGACTTGTTTACGAAAAGGAAGGATATCTTTACAACGTTTTGTTATAACGACAGTCTCGACGGTGCACATGAACAGCACAGAGACTGGGATAAGATAATGCTAAAATGAATTTTATGTGTAAATAATAGAACATTTACAGGTGGAATATAATGTTAACAGCACTTTTGCGTATGCCCACCGCTAACCGGGTACTGCGCCTCCCTGCGGCTCCCCTGCCCCACCATTACACACTTCGCTCGGTATGCATTAAGATACATCCTAGCTTTCAGTAGCAATCCGTTACTATATACATCCTAGCAATTATTAACTAATAAATATGAACATATAACAATATATTTTGAAAGAACAAAGACGAAAAAAGTGTTGTCCATGGCGGGATTGGAACCCAGGAACTTTCACGAAAGAAGCCGACGTCTTGACAAGTCGTCCACGAAACGGAACTGGCAAGTGGCCCTTTCGAACTTGTATTTGCAGTGCATGTGTTACGTAAAAAGCTCGGTCACGTGTCTTATTTCCAATCCCTGTGCTCAACTGATGACGTATTCCTGTTAATTTGCACCGTTGAGCAAGTCCTTTTTTATTATTTTTTCGGGTTATTTCGGTGTTAATACTTTTTCTCAAGCTAATATTTTGTGGCCTAAATCCTAAAGTGTTCTGCAACCAGCCAAACCCAGCCCCGGTGCAGGACAGTATTTCTTTTAGGATACGGAAGTCTGAAATACAAAATATTAACATATGTTTTTAAAATATATACATATAGAAATATATGAAAGTAACAATGTAATGTTGTATTGTCACCCGATTTACGTTGCTGTGCGAAATTTCATCATTGTATGACGTTGGGAAAGGGGTTCAATTAAAGTTGCAAGATTTGAGGACACGATGAGCCATTGTGAGCTAATGAAACGCCTTAAAAGTGACAAAAAATGCTCTTTTTTTTATATTTTTGGTAATGTTCTACCACTTTCAAAAATCTAAAATGATAAATGGTTATAAAACCACTAAAAATACATAACATATATTTATATCGAGCCTGCTATTGTCTTGTGTTTTTTAAAAATTCAACTTTAGAAGTTTATAACCTCTGTCAAAATTTGAATTTTGCGCCAACAAATCTGAAAAATATACCATCTTGTAGAGCTTGAAAAAAATCTTCAATTAAAAAAACACGATCATCGTAGGTGCAAAATCGACCGAGATATCGCAAAACAAACAAAAAACATATTTTAATTTAGAGGTTAGGTGAAATTTGGTGGAGACCCATCATTTTTGATGCT